>OX578139.1:125118957-125121457 GCA_951213105.1 Amaurobius ferox
TGAAAATCTCATTTAGATCTTATTTACTACGCATGTTTTGTTGCTCTCCAAAATTTCGTTTCAATTCTATATGGTATTAGTTATAATTTGAAATTCGTACCTGACAAAATAGTTTTTGAACGGGTTTATATTGGGAATTTTAATTAAAATTCGTGGTGTAAATTTTATTCATTACCTTGTGTGCAGTCTATTATTATTATGAATTGGAATAATTATAGATCGACAAACATTGACCAATTTAGCGTTGTAGACGATTTGGAAGAATACCATACCTACTCTCAATCTAAATCATATTCCTTCAATAGATGCAATAATCTTAGGTGCAAAACTTGTCCTTATGCTGACCCATCACAAATTAATAATAATTCCACTTCACAAAAATTCTGCAAAGTTTTTAATTGCATATACAAATTTAATTGTACTATTTGTAACTTATCCTATATTGGCCAAACCAGCAACCCTTTACATCTGAGAATGAATGTCCACAGTGATCAGATTAAAAAATTTGACCATAAAGTCTTTAATGATCTCCCTACTAAAAATCAATTTGAATATCAGCACTTTGGTACTCACGGATTTAAAAATGTATCCCTTCATATTTTAGATATTAGAACTTCACTCACTGATAGATTAGTATTAGAAAATTATTACATTAAAAATATAAAACTCTCTTCCCCTATGGCTTAAATCAAATTTATAATAATAATAATGTTGTTAACAATAGTTTTGAATACAATTCTAATAAATCTTCAGTATATAAACATCTTTTTCAATATTCAAAGTCATCAACGTCTAGGAAAAAGCGATATAAGCGCGGCAAAGGAAAAAGTAACTTAAGTAAAACTATTGATTACAATGCAGACATATTGAAATTACAATATAATTATTCTCAAACTTTCAATTTTCTACCTGTTAGAACTTGGTTATATAAAGTCAGAAAATGCAAATTAAGTATTGTTTATACTAATTTTTTAAAATTAAAATTAACTCATGAGCATTTTAAACATTTATTTTATTATTTGCTTCTTACACGTACAAATTTCTTAAATTACCACCTTCTCCATTCACCAAATCCACATACTAAAATAGCTTACTGTGTAATTTCTTTTAAACACCCTATTCTTAATTCTCTTAACTTCAATAATTTATTTGCAAAACATCAGCACTTGTTTCCCGTAAAAGAAATCAAAATACAAAAATCCTCCAAATATAATTTACCAATTGGTAGAACTATTTACAATTACAATGAAGTTTCCAGGACATCAAACTTCGATGACCTTACATCATGTGTATGCAGCAATAAAAATCTTGCCCCTTATGTCAACTCCTCTCATGGACACATTTATTACTGGGGATCTCATGATAGTTCAGGATGATATACTTAGGGATATTATGAATAAAGGGTCTAAATTTCGCATTCCATTTTGCCATCACCCTAAACAACTTCTTCAGTCTATATCTTTTGATTTTGATAAATTTATATATCAACTTGCTTGCTCACATTTCATTCCTATTGAAGCATTCCATCTATGGGAGTATACTACCTCACATCTACTTAAAAATGTCATTATAAACATTAAATTAACGAAGCCTAGGTATCCTTATAAACAACTCCTACCTGCTATTAAATAACTACAACATTTTGTCATAACTTATGTAGATAAAGCTTCTAATAATTATGCCATCATTTGTAAAAAATATTATGTTTCTCTGTTACAGAATTACTTAAAAAATAATCAAATTTTTAAACCCATTAATAATCAGTCTATCAACATCAAAACTAAAATGCTAAAATTATATACACAATTAAATATTAATTGTAAGTTTTTAAAATTTCCTTATGTTACTTTGGTTCCTAAATTCCATAAATCACCTCTCAGTTTTAGAACAGTCACTTGTGGACATAATACCTTTACCACTACAGCTAGTAAATACTTGCTTAACTGTTTAAATAGAATTAATGAATCTCTTAAATTTGGGAATTCAGGATATTTCATTTTGAACAATAGTTTTGATTTAGTAAATCACCTTAGCAAGCTTCCACAAATTCTTGGTTTCCATACCTTTGATTTTAAAGACCTATTTAATAATATTGTCATTAAAGATTTATATAAAGTTATTATCTCTCTTTATCAAGACTATCTATCTGCCAATAATGTTGCATTTAATGTCAAAAACTTTCCAATGATCTTACACTTTGTGTTATACAACAATTATATTATCCAAGGTGATAACATTTATATACAAACATCTGGTGTACCACAAGGTGGCTGTAGTAGTAGTATACTCGCTAACTTATATCTTTATTATTATGAATGTCATTTTAACTCTAATTCATATATTATATATAGATATGTTGACGACTTAATTTGTATTATCATTGATGATTCCTATCCAATTAATATTGATTTTTACCCATCTAACCTAGAATTAATTCCTAGTGAGCCTAGCGTTAGTCAAACTGACAAAAAAGATTCTTACAACTTCACTATTATAAAGC
>OX578139.1:125123957-125423957 GCA_951213105.1 Amaurobius ferox
GTGAGCGTTAATAGTTTCAATCTAGTCGAGATCATTTAGCAAGGTAAGTGATATACAAGTTTTATGGGTATTTATGTTGCACAATGCGCAGATTTCGATGTCATACCTTGAACTACACTAGTCAGACACTGGTAATTTGGGCACTACACTGGTAATTTGGGTCCTGCAGGTATTATGGATCCCTTCGTTCCTCAGCCGGAACGAGGCTCACTCTAGTGGCGGAGTGGTAAATCAACTCTAATCACTCCCGCTGAGATAAGAGATCATGATTACAGTGCATTATAGAAGGAGCATTTGTGTCTTGAGCGTTAATAGTTTCAACCTATTCGCGATCATTTAGCAAAGTAAGTAATATGCAAGCTTTATGGGTATTTATGTTGCACAATGCGCAGATTTCGATGACATACCTGGAACTACACTAGTTAGACGATAATATGTCGAAACCAGACTTCAACTTTTTGGTTAGGTTTGGGAGTAGTGATGTGATATTTTCAACATGGTGTTGCTGGTAATATGGATCCTGATCAATCATACCATCCTGACCACTCCGGTTCGATCTCCAAGTGGGGGAGGACCAATCTGGTGTGCAAAATGCCAACTGCCTCTTCTGAGACTCAGTTTTTACTGATGACTGCCATGGATAATTATGGGTCATGTGTGTGATGTGTTAATTATGGGCACAAAGTCAATGTGCTATAGCCGAGAAGTTTATATTTGCCACTTTTGTAAATAATTTATGTTTTTTCAACAATAAAGTTCAGTTTTGACGAATAAATTATGACTATTTCGTGGGGGTCCATAATACCCGCTCTTATAAAAAACACCATATGATTTCACTTTTTTTGGTAATCGCTTTATGAAGATTACATTAAATATTCTAAAAATTATTTCTCCTGTTGAGACCATAGTTGATTAGCATATGTGACCAACAATTCCCAAATCGAGTGAAATTAGCTTAAAATGTAGGCGTACTTTCCAAAAAACGAAGTGGGGGTCCATATTACCATCTTTTCCTCTACTATTTAAATATAAATTACACCGTATTACACCATTAGCTTATATTTGTATTCTTATCTAAACATATGTATGTGGATGTATTAGAGCAAACTTGAAACATTGAGGTTTATATTCGTATACTACTGAATAAAGAATGTATTATTTTGTGAAAATAGTCGAATTTCTAATGGTGAAAATGGTCGACAAAGTCCCCAGCTCCCTGCTTTTGAATGTTAACAACTGAAGTTATGTAGAGACACGAATTGAGAGTTTACGGTGGAAAATTTTGAAGACCGTACCGTGATAAGGTATTTTTTGGGCGAATCCGTAATTTAATCGTAAAAAAATTCACGACGACAAATTCTAAAAACCGTACCTCATTTTATTCCCTTGCGAAATTTTAATTTAGAGTAATACTAATAATAGTTGTAAAAGTCTTGAATGCTTTTTAATTAAACGCAGCGATATTTTTATTAAGAAAAGCTTGCAATAATGTTACAAACTTTTATTTAAAAAATCAAATCTCTATCTCTTAAATTCGCAAATTTAGATTTCTGAATTTTAATTTCTGCTTCTCAGGCGCCAGCTGTCTGGGAAGGGACATATGTTTTTGATTCAGAGTTTCTCGGATGAGATCTATTTTCTGCGATCTTCCCCTTTTAATGCATTCTACAGTGTCTTTTATGATTTTAAAAATCTGTATAAAAATCTACCGACTTTGTCAAAATTCTAGGAAGGTATTTTAAATTTATCTGCTTCCCGTTAAAAGAAAAATAAATTCTATTTTTGTTTTGTAGGAGGAAATACATTTATTCCGGACCCATTTTACCCTCAAAAAAGAAGTTTTTTGCAAATATTAAAATAAATATTAAATTTCCTGGATTTTAGAAAATGTATGGTCCATCTCCGGTTTGATGGCTGCGTTTTAAAAACAAGCAAGCTTTTGCGTTAAGCAGATTCTTCGAAATAGTGGCTACATACACGCATTTATAAATACATTCACGATTGACTTTTAAGAGTATAGATTCGTAAATTCAGCATTTTGCGAGTGTGTATGTCTGGGTGAACACGATAACTCAAGAAAAATCGATTTTACGTTTTACTATGTACGATTATATTTAGATGCATATTATAAAAACGGCAAGTGTGTAGAATTTTATAAATTTATCTATTAAAACACGGTCTATTTGAAATATTGAAGTGATATAAACATACGATAATTCAAGTTAAGTTCGAAAATTCGAATTCGATTTTCCAACGGAAGATCCCGCTTTTATTGGAAAACGAATGATGCACATTTTAGGACTCCAGAATAAACCGTTCTTGAGATATGAACTATTTTCAAATTAATTTAAAATTAAATCACTGAAACATCCGGAATTTATTGCTGTTATATGAAATCATTTTATACGTAATATTGTATAACAAAACGAATGGCGCAAACTTTAGAACTCTAGTACGAATTGCTTTCGAGACATTGAGCGTTTCCCAAATAAATGTATAAAAAAATACATACAAAAATGTAGCAAGTATGTTCACTTTTCATACAATGCATTATACACAAAATCTGTTAACATCATTTTCGTAGATTTCATTGATTTCACTCACGAGAAAAGTTACAATTGTAATACAGTTTTTTTTTTCTTGACGCCAAAGAGTTTACTAATAGTAATTTATTTTACAAAAAAATAATTAAAAGTTAATTGCATTTTGACAAGGATTTTGCGCATGATTAGGGTTTATTCTGGATTAATATGTTGCCAAAAGCGACCAACTTTAATTTACGTGATATGTATTCAATGCCAGAAACATTGTGTCCTGGATAACATTATTTCGCACACGTAAAGTCATGATGTTGGGAAAGTACTGTGCTGTCAACATCCGAGATTTTAATGCTTGATATAAATATGCAATTATACAACGTTCATAAATGTAAACATGCATCGCAAATAGTTTACACTTAAACATGTTTACAATTATACACGAGGTTAATAATTCTCAATATTTATATTATTTTGAATACAGAATCTATAAAAACAATAATGAGATATTTAAGAATTTTAAGCACACGTTAAAAAAGAAAAAAAAATCATAAGGAGTGTTAGGGGAATTGTGTATAAAGATATATCAATAAGAGCAAATAACTGTAGTTTCGCCAGATAATTGAGAGAAATAAGCCTAATAGAAATTTGGGGAATAAAAATAACTTCAAAGTTATTTTAATTCGGAAAATGTAAAATATTTTACTCTAAGTTAATAATACAACGTATTTACTTTAATATGACTTTGATGAAAAATGACTTGTAAATATTTATTTTAATTAGATTTATCCAAAAACATTTCGAAGACCTATTTGAAATTTTTGCAAAGAAAAGCGACAAAAATATTTTCCAATCGATTATTGTAATAACGTTACGTTTCCATTTAATGGTAATACTATAAACTAAGAGAAAGATATATTACATTAAATAGTCTCTGAGTCATAGCAGTTGATATGTTAAAACTAGATGGTAATATAAAATTCTGATAAAGGGAAGAAAACAGGCATAAGAAATTTAGAGAGTTTTTTAGACATTTATGTCAAAGTGCTTGTGAAAAGCACATTGTTCTTGACCTGACGAAGAGGTATCATAACACCCTCAAGACAGTTGTTATCTAAAGTCAACTAAATTGTTTTGTCTGCTTTCTTCAAGGAAGTATTTGGAAAGTATGTCAGCACTAGTACTTGGCTAAGAGCCCTGATTTATCGATCATTATATGATGGCATTAGATCCATTTAGACAGCATTGGCCAGGTTAAGGAGCCTTCATACTAATGATATGAGGTTTGAACGAGGAGACATAATTTTCCCTCCATTTACCTGTTCTTTCTCCTCGTCTACTTCCTCTTATCCACTCAACAACATGGGAGACGCATTGAGGCTTCTAATAGAGGACCGGTGAGGGCAGCCTCATTATTTTATGAGCCGTGTGATCTTTTGGCCATGTCCTAGCACTTTCTAGGTCAAGGGTTTCAGCAACAGAACAAGTATTCGAAAGTTACATTTTAACGAGCAGCAGTTTTATTTATTGTGACGATGTCAAGTCCGCCATATGATAAGGTACATAAATTTATGTCAAAGTTCCCCTCAAAGTCCACTTTCTTGCAGTCCCTCCACATAGTCCTTACGCCTCTAAGAACTCCGAACACATGTGGAGCACATATCTCTTGAACAATATTATTAAATGATAAACAATTTACTCGGCGTTGTCTGAAATTTAAACCAGTGCTTCTATGAATTCATTCTCTAAATTCTTCAAAAGGCGGCAAGGCTGATATTGGATAATTGAATCCCCTGCAGTAAATTACGGGCAACGGCGGTTGCAAAAGTAAATTTTAGATAATCTGACTTTTTTGGGTTTCCGTTAACAACTGACACGCGTCTCTTCTTGCGTTCTCAGTTGGACACATTTTTTTTTTCAGATTCTAATTTTACTTCATCAAAACCCCAACATAATGTGAATGAACAAAAAATATTAATTGCCGTTCTCAGTAGGGAATTTAAATTTGAAGATGGCGCAAAGATGGCATATCGTTAGAATAACAATTGTGCTCTTTCTGATGACTTAAAGATTTGATGAAATGTGAAACAAAACAAATTAAAATTTAAATTCGTTTATTTTTTGTATCTGAAAGAGAACTCAGAATGTCAATAAATTTCTGGAATCGAAAGCATGCATATTAGATTGTTTTTAATTTAAAGCCGTTACAAGATGAAAATTTGAACAACAATAGTTTCGGCTTTAAATAGCACAATAGATGGCACCACCAGCAATATTTAAAGCAATCGAAAAAGTAGCCGTCTCAGGAGTGAAAGGAAGGCCCGGAAGAAAAAGTTGACAGCAGGAAATTTGATAACAGGATCGCAGGAAATTTTCGGGTTGGTCGGACAAATTAGATTGCCCATATCAATAATGTGCACCATGATGATTTAAAGTTGAAAAAAACAATCATGCCCATTTTACGCTATGGAACATCCAAAAAATATTTTTAATTCTGCAATTAGTTTTAGCAATGTACAATAATCCCTCACAGCAAAGATCGTCACATGTGTGACAGTGACGTTGCAGTCACATGGCACCTGGGTCACACTGTGACATCATATTTGTGATTTCTATGCGACGTTACGTATTAGTAACATTGTAACTTCATTATGATTATATTCTGTGACGTTTTCACAATTTAATTAACACGTAACAACCTCCACAGCAAAGATCGTCACATGTGTGACAATGATGTGGTAGTCACGTGGCACCTGGGTCACAATGTGACATCATATTTGTGACTTCTATACGACTTTACGTATTAGTAAATTTGTAACTTCATTGTGACTATATTTTGTGACGTTTCCAAAATTTAAAAAACACGTAGCAATATGACGACATTACAATGGCAATTACAATGTGACGTCACAAATAAGTTAATATGCGACGTCACAAACGACAATGAAAATGACCAAAATGACTTCACTGTGACCTCAATATGACATTACCGAGACGTATTGCGACGTTCTGTGGCGTCCCAAAGTCATAGTGTGACATAAATCTTAAGTCACTGTGAAAAAAAATGCTGTTCGGGAATGTGACGACATTACAATGGCAATTACAATGTGACGTCACAAATAAGTTAATATGCGACGTCACAAACGACCATGAAAATGACCAAAATGACTTCGCTGTGACCTCAATATGACATTGCCGAGACGTATTGCGACGTCCTGTGACGTCCCAAAGTCACAGTGTGACGTAAATCTTACGTCACTGTGAAAAAAAGTGCTGTTAAAAATGACGTTATCGATCAAAAATAGGCATATGCAAGAATTGAACCGAATTCAATTAAATACTGACTTTTAAACTGATTCGACTTTTTTTAAATCTCAACGAGGTTTTTCTTTACATTATAATGGATGTGGAAGTCGTCATAACTCAACATTTTATCTTGAATACATATTTGTATTTGCACAGACTAGGGATATTATTTGCACATACTAGGGATATTATTTACATTCACATTATGTGACATCGCTAGTATTTGACTGTTTTGTAACTGATTCCAAATTCAGTTAACATAAAAATACAATTTCCAATAATTTTGTATATCTCGAAAATAAGAGCGCATTTTTAACACTTTACAAAATAGTTGAAAAGTGTTTATGACTTTGTTCAGTCTGTCTGTCTGTCTGCCCCTTAGCACGATAACTGCCGTAAAAATAACTTTATCAAAATGATATATTAGTATGTTGTTTAGACAGTCTGGGGGACCTATAGGAACATAAATGAATAGAAAGACCCAATTAGTTTGGGACTACAACCTGGTTGAGAAAATGAAATATATTGAACCATATGGGACATAATTTTTCAAAAATTTTTAAAGCAAATTTAAAATTCACAAATTGCTTCGAAAATTTTAGGAAATAATCAAGTTATCCCATACAAAATTTGAAAAAAAAATCAGCAAAGTATATTCAGTAGTTTTTAAAATAAAAATTAAAATATTAACAACACCCATGTTATACGAAGATATCAGGTGACAAACTTCAAAATAAACAAGAAAGATCAATCATGCATAGAGCATTGATTATGAAACATTTTCCAACTTCAATGCAATTTCATTAAATATTTCTAAAATGCGATATATTCCTGGGTAATATTTTTAAAATTATCACAATACTGCATTAATTTATTATATTTGAAAACTTAAAATTTTATCGAAAAAAATGAACTTGATTCGAATGACGTCATCGAAATATAAATCGGCTGGTTCTTTATGTAAAGGCAGCATTTCATTCATAAACATTTTCTCATTCATTTCATTCATCACAATACTATAATAATTTATTTTATTTAAAAACTTAGAACCATGGAGGTACAAGTAATTTAACTCTATGCTTAAAACGTCATTGAAAAAATTGTTTGCTTCTCTGTGTCAATGAATGTTTCTTTCATATCAGCTATATTACAGACTAGCCGCCTTTGGCGACCAGCCTGTTCGCTACCCTTGAAAATTCTGACCGTGGCAAACTCGTTGGCGCGACCTACCAGTTTTGGCAATGGCGGGAATCGAACCCGGGCCTACCGAGTGAAATTCCCGCGCGCTAACCACTGGGCTACCGTGCCATCCGCGACAATCTCCATAACTTTATTTTTATTCGGCAATTTTGGGAATCGAACCCGGGCCTACCAAGTGCAAATCCCGCGCACTAACCACTGGGGTACTTCACCCTTCGCGATATTCTTCATAACTTTCTTTTTATTCACCCAATTTAGACCGGAACCAAGTGGGAGAAGCATCCACAGGGACCGTACCCTCCTTCCCCTACCACCAACCTCTCGGAAGGACTTCCGGACCCACAAAAATTAGGCTTTGTTGTAGAAATAATCAAAGTTGAATGATCATTTAAACGCAACTATATTGTAATTGCGTTGTTTCAGTATGTAGAATTTAAGCAAAAATATAGCGGTTTTAAGACGGATTCAACACAAAATTTGAATGAAAAAGAACTTTAAAAATCACGATTTTGACACAAGATGGATGAAATATTTTATTTTGAAGTGGGTCACGTGATCTCTTCATATAATGGTCACGTGATCTATTCATATAAAGGGTGTAATTATTATTTTAATTTTTATTTAGAAACTACTGAATATATTTTACTGAAATTTTTCCATACATTGTATGGGACAATTTAATATTTCCTAAAACTTTCGAAGCAATTTGTCAATTTTAAATCCGCTTAAAAAATGTTTGAAAAATTAGGTCTCATACGGTTCAATGTATTTCATATTTTGAACATGGATTCAATCCAAAACTAATTGGATGACATTATTAATTTATATTCCCATTGGTCCTACAGACTGTCTAAACAACATACTAAAATTTCATTTTGTTGAAGTAATTTTTACGGCAGTTATCGTGCTAACGGACACACAGACAGACAGAATGAACAAAGTCATAAACACTTTTCATCTATGTTGTAAAGTGTTAACAAGAAAGATCAATCATGCATAAGGTATTGACTATGAAACACTTTCCAACAACTTATTTGTTTGTAATTTATATTTAGGTTTGTATCCGTCCTAAAACCGTTTTATTTTTGCTTAAATTCTGTGCATCTACATTCTGAAATGTCACAATAATAATATAGTTGAGTTTAAATGATCATCAAACTTTGATTATTTCCTCCTTCCTTTAATTTTCACTTTTGGAGAATGTAAACACGAAAAGATGTAGAATTAATTGTATAACAATTGCTGCATTTCTTTAACGAAAAATTATTCAGCTCTAGAGTCTGCAATATAGCTGATATGAATGAAACATGCATTGATGTTATAGAGAAGCAGACGATTTTTTAAGCGTAGAGTTAAATTATTTGTACCTCCGTGGGTTTAAGTTTTTATATAAAATAAATTATTGTAGTATTATGATGAATGAAAGTAATGGAAAAATGTTTATGAATGAAATGCTGCTTTTATAGAGAGAGTCAGACAATTTATATTTCGATGACGTCATTTGAATAAAGTTCATTTGTTTTCGATGAAGTATTCAAATATAATAAAATATTGTAGTATTGTGATAATTTTAAAAATATTAATGCTGAATGAATTGCATTTTAGAGATGTTTAAACCAGGCAATTGATCTTTCAGTGACTTCCCTGAAGTTTTAAGGTTTGAAATATAATAAATTAATGACTATTGTGATAATTTAAAAAATATTACCGAGGAATGTATCGCATTTTAGAGTAGTTTAATAAAAATTGTATCTTAGGTGGAAAGTGTTTCATAATCAATGCCTTATACATGATTGATCTTTCTTTTTTCATATAAAGTGGGAGATTTAAAATAATTGTACCTTATAGTACTGAATTTAGGAGATTCCATACACAGAATTAACACTTATCATAAAGCGGGCAGCGTTGTATTACTTAGCTCGGATATCACCATTAGCTATCAGATGCAGTTGCACATCGTGCACACATAAAAATGTTTAGCAAGGAATGTTAAATGAATAAAGACCTTGCTGGTATTTGGTAGGGACGGTGTTTACCATACTCTGGCTCGTGATTGGTCAGATAGCTTGGTCCGGACCAAGGTTATTAGTGACCCGTGTCGACTCCTCCTCTGTTCTTCGGGATACATACGGGTTGTCTTGGCATCACAACTCTCTGAAGATATCGTAAATATTTTCATCAAAATGTGCACTTTTGAATCTCCACTACAGTAATTTTCCAAACTAGCTGGTTTATCATGTTTAATTATCTGTCAATCCCTTGTAAAATCTCTTACTTGCCTTCTTCGAAAAATACTTGTTTTCAGATAACAATATACTACAAATTAATGACATATAATTTATATACAACGTCTCTGATAATTGTAATTAATTTATGATTCCAAGGACCAGAGATTTGAAACCTGTTGCTCACTAGCCGGAATTTGGTGCTCTTCAGAGGACGATAAAATTACGCTTGAGAACACGCAAAACATCATTTAAAAAAATTCTGAAATTTTATTTGTTTTTGTATCAAAATTTACTAGTGATATGTCTTTAAATTATCTTTACGAGCTTTCGAAATGCTTTTTCTGGAAAAATTTCAACCCTACTCTAATTTTTATAATTATTGCTATTTACCATGCAAACAAGCAATAACCATCGACTGCCGTGTATCGTTTTTATTGATTTCTTTCGCGAGCGGTATAAAGCGAAATACATTTTGCAGATGTAAAGCATATTTGATATCCTTTCTGCATTTCTGTTTAGTTAGTTGAAGATTGATTGCTGTCTCTAAAGTTCAGAAAGATTATCTTGCATTCAGAACCTAACCATGTAATAAATAATGTTCCTCATTTTAGTCCAATTCAAATGTTTTATAATAAGGAAGGAATCTGATAGATTTATGGGGAGTTTCACTAATAACTTTTGAAATTCATTTATAACGTGGAAATAAATTATGTGTGCTAAAACCTGTTTTCGTAGATAGATTCAATAAATTTCATAATGTCAAGTAGAAATTAATGCAAAACTAAAATAAACAGGTACTGCTTGTTGAATAGTATTTAAAATTATGCTTATAATGAAATAGTGAAACTATGTTTTAAAGCAGGTGTTTACTATTTGCTCTTAAGGAAGACACGCACATGATATGGTGAGATATAACGTATTTCCAAGGAAACGCTATATGACAATTGTTTTATTTTTGGATGGAAAATGAGAATACAGGTGGTAATATTTTGCTCACAGGGGTAGTTGTCATAAAAATACGTTGAGTATACCCACCACTGGTTTACAAGCAAGGTATTGTCAAGATCATTATTGGAAAATACAGCTTTCAATGAAGAATTACTAATTTTAACCTTCTACACCTTCATTAATACATAATATAAGTGTAGTAAATATATGGTTTAGAGTATTTCATCTTGGACGTAGGTGGTTCAGTGATGAATTTTGTGAAAATCGACCAAGAACTGCTGTGTCGCCAGAAAATATTGATGCTGTTTAAAAAATGATCTATTTAAATAGTCCGATCACACATGAAGGAATTGAAGCATCTTTCAACATTCCAAGGACCCAATGGTATCCAATTTTACATGATCATATAAAAGTTAAGGTATGTGGGCGTTGGATTCCACAAAATTTAACTGAGGCTCAAAAGGATGATCGTGAAAAATAGTACAACAACTATTTCAAAAGATTCAACTCCAGTGCCTCAAAACATGTCTTTGACATTGTAAAAGGTAACGAAACGTGGATTTATTCCAATGAACCTGAAACAAAAAAAAAATCTGGGTGTTTCAATATGAACCAAACCCTACAAATGTTGTTCGTGCACGAAGTGTTTCAAAGAAAGTGACTGTTATCACTTCTTGGTAAATTCAGCCAAATTTCATAATTTTGTTTGTTATAGTTTTTGCAGTGAGAGATAAACTCGAGAGACGCGGAATTTGTCAAAGGGCAGAGGTGGCTTCAGCTACTTTTTAATATGATTAAGGGGCTCAGCCCACTGCTCGATGAAGCTCGCGTACCCCCATAACTCGCTTCGAGAGTCGGGAGGCTTCGGCTCCTACTCACTGAAGCTGGCTTTGTGAGCTCTTCCGTCATAATACTTCCGTGAAAGTCCATTTGTTCTCTAACGATCCCTAATCCCCGGATATCGCTTCACGAGCAATTTTAGGTAGTCAGTGCACAGAACATCATTTGTATCCATTAAGAACTGACACTCATTAACTCCCAAGGCTAGGTGGTTCGGTCCTTTGTTTTATGCAGCCCATTATACGCCGGAGAGGGCTTTGCCAACTCTTTCGTGATGCATGTTACACAGACGTTGAAATTTCGTCTCTAGTTCCCTGACAGTCATCAAGTCCCGGAAAACGCTTTGAAGGCTCCTTCACCCAACGCGGCCTCACACGCCCACACCCTGTATACCCTCATCTCCATAATGCTTGTCAACTTCCGGAGTTCGGGGATGTTGCCCACTGTTCGTCGACGCTCACTAACCGCCGTAACTCTCAGAAAGAAATAAAGCATTTGAAAGGAGTACACTGAAAATGCGTGAGAAATACATCTGGAAAGTAAGCTTAGTTGAAAATCACAGTCAAAAGTGTCCTTAACCAAATTTGTATATTAATTATTTAAAAATACTATTCTTTGAAAACTTCAAAACATCTTAACCACAAATTGCTAAAAATCTGCTAGAAAAATATCAACGTTGGGCGTTTTTAATACTATGCTTCTTTCAGAACACCGTAAAAGCTAGATCATTTCAACATGAGTTTTAATTGGTCAGATACTTTGACACATCTGATTTTAAATAAGTGTAACAGTTTTCTAAAAAAGTCACATATATTCGCAACGTTATTTTAAAAAATATAATAAATAAAATTATCTTTAAATTAGATTTAAAGAGGGAAGGCTTAGTTTTCTAGCCTTTAATGACGTTACACCACTGACATGGGCCAAGACAAGGCAATCTAAGCGTTTTAGAGATATGTCCATTATGCATTAACGGTTATGCATTAACGGTTATGCATTAACATTTATGCATTAATGGTTAAGCGGGACATTATTGAGGAAAGACATTCAGTACAGCATATAAGAAAGCAACGCTAAATATATGTTTTTTCAACTACCACTTAGTGATATAAGTAAATTCTTTTATAAGCAACATTTTCTTTCAATCAATCGTAACATACAAATCACTAAATCTCCTGAAAATTGCTCCAAAGCAAGATTGGAGGCAGTACATAAAATAGAAATGATATCAGTCACTTTCAACTTATGTTAATCTTGTTGTTCATCTAGCAGATCGCAAGTTGCATAATGTTTATGGAATGGGGAAGAATCAGAAAATCGTCAATATTCATCAGTTGATAGTAGCTACATCAGATCACAAGTAAATTATTCGTCTATGTATATTTTTTGTGTATGTATTCTTAATATATGTATGATAATTCTTATTGGTGATGTTATTTCAGATATTTCAAGTGCTCTAGGATCATTTAAAAATTTCTTTAAATATAAATATAATACAAATCATGATTTAGCTTGGATAATTTATCAGTACTAAATATCTTATAAAGAGGATAAAGAAAAAAAAATTATATAATTTTATTAAAAAAATATATAGTTTTATATTTAAATACTTAAGTTTAAAAGTTATGAAAGTGTTAAATATGAATCTCTATACATTTAATTCTTTAAAATATTAAATATAGAAACACAGTAAAAAAAATCATTTTTGCAGTGTAATGACTATTGAAAAGAATTTAAATGTTTACTTCTGCAAATATTTAAACAAACACCAGAATAATTTTATGATTAAATATGACATTAATTAAATAATTATTTATTTGTAAAAATTATTCATTTATTAAACTAAATTAATTAATTAATGAAGCTAAACTTTTTACCTCAACTATTTAGCTCAAGCAAAACAGAGAAAGTTGGCGGGAATCACAGACTTCTAGTTGGGTATTCCTCAAGTGGCGTAGGTGGTGGAAGTGTGTGTGTGAGGGGATGATTCAGAAAAAGAACAATCTTACCATAAACGCATGAAAAGCCATGTTCCTATGTATTCCATATTCCGAAGCCAATAATAGGCTTATCGCCATGTGGATTTCTTCTAAAATGTAGCATTTCATTCGAAGAGTTGCATGAAATTTTAGAAAATTTTAAAACTTCAATAAAGTTTTAAATATCTTCGAATCCCCTTAAAAAATCGATACTGTCTTAAACGTATCTCCCTCTTCAATTTTCGACTATTTCAACAAGAGCTAACGGTATTTCGAAGAGAACTATGGTTCTAGAATTTAAAAAAAGTCAATAGGTTTTCCTCCGCAGATTTTTAAATTTCAGACAAATTCCGAAAATCTCGGCAATAGAGGGGCTGGGCGATCTTCATTTACTATTTTTGTTTTACATAAACTGAAAGTTCCAGGTGTGTTGCTCAAGAATCGAAAATTAAAAAAATATCGATAGTTGTTTTTGTTAGTGTTTTTAATTCCAGAACGTTGAAAACACATTTTAAGATGAGATAAATAAACACCTATCTAGAAAATCTATCTACTCATTCAATCTCGGGATAGTATATACATTATTTGTCAAACTACAGCTAAATAAATTTCGTATGTTCTCTAGAGAGAAGTTTTAAAAAGATTCACATCTGCAGGTGCACAGGACATCCTTTGTGCTCATTGCTTACTAACTCTCGTTAACTCCCAGATCTGTTTGGCTCTACCCTCTGTTCTATGCAGTCCATTAATCGCCGGAGATTGTTTTGCCAACTCTTACATTATGCATGTTACGCAGACGTTGAATCTTCGTCTCTAGTTCCCTGACACTCACCAAGTTCCGAAAACCGCTTCGTGGGCTTTTTCACGTTACATGGCCTCACATGCCCCCATTTCCATAATGATCGTCAGCTCCCGGAGTTCGGGGACGTCTCCTGTTCGTCGACGCTTACTAACCGCTAAAACTCTCAGAACGAAATAAATCAATTCAGAGGAGTGCACTGTAAATGTGTGATAAATATATCTGGAACATAAGCTTAATTAAAAATGACTGTAGTCAAAAATGTCGTTAAACAACTTTGTATATTAATTGTTTACAAATACTGTACTTTGAAAACGTAAGAATATCTTAACCACAATATGCTAAAAATCTGCTAGAAAATTATCAATCGCTTTTCCCTAACTGAGATACGCGTGTATCGTGATTTTTAAAAGAAAATCAGACATATTCTTTCTTAAACTCCCGAATACTCAAACGGATGCTTTGCCATATTTTTGCTGTGACAAAGAACTAAGTTTACTCCGCGAAGTACCTAAGTTTAATAGTACTCACCATTAGTGTGTTTCTTCATCTTGATATTGTAAATATTTAAGAGAATGTCATGTTATTCGAGTAAAATGCCTCATATTTTTAGTATTAAATATGACTTATTTCTCCGAAGATGTATATTTAGAACCATGTTTGACCCAAATGGCGAATCTATTAGCCCTGTCCAATTTTTTTCCCAACCTTAACCCCTCACCTATCTGCCATCGATGAAACTTCACGCCCCATATCCAATCACTGTCTTAAGTTACGATGTCTACAAAGCGTTGAAAATGGGGGAAGTAATAGCCACACCGTTCTAGAAGCTAGCTTTTAGTTCTAACTTATCAATAAGGCAGGATTTGAATAGTTGGGCGTTTTTAATACTATGCTCCTTTCAGAACACCGCAGAAGTTAGATCATCTCATCTTCTAGATATGCGTTTTAATGGGGAAAATAAGTAATGTAAGGATAACAATAAAAAAAAAGACATATATATCCTCAAAGTTATTTTTTAAAGTTTAATAAATAAAATTGTCTTTAAATTAGATTTAAAAAGGGGTGGCTTAACTTTCCAGCCTCTATGAACGCAACTCCATTAGTATGGATTGACAGAAAACAACTAGTGGTTTTGAGAGATGTCCAATATTAAGATATCGTTTAAACAAGGCAATATTGAACATATACATACATTTAGTACCGCATATAAGAACACAGCAGTAAATATATGTTTTTGTCATCTACCACTTAGTCATATAAGTGAATTATCTTATAAACAACATTTTCTCTCAGTCCGAGATGAAATAATTCTGTATCAGTCCTGAAAACTGCTTCCAACAGTCCTGAAAACTGCTTCCAAGATTGGAGGCAGTAGTTAAAGGGAAACAATACTAATCTTGCGTTCGCCAAGCAATAGCAGACCGCAAGTTACATAATGTTTACGGAATGGGGAAGAATCTGAAAAGCGCTAATTTTTATCAGCTGATAATAGATACAAGAGATCACGTATAAATTCTTTGTCTATGTATATTCTTAATATATATAATATAAGTATATTCTAAATGATGTAACAAAAGTGCCAAGGATATTGATTTTACATTTATTATTGCAGATATTTCAACCCCATTAGGAATGTTAAAAATTTCCTTTAAATATGAGAATGATACAAATCATAGTTTAGCTTATATAATTTATCAGTGTTACATTTTCTATTAAAGATAATTAAGAGAAAATAATGAACAGCATTTTATTAAAACATATGTAATTTTATATTTAAATACTAAAGTTTAAAAGTTATGAAAGTGTTATATATTAATCTCTAAACTTCTAATGATTTAAGATATTAAATATAATAACATAGTAATAAAAAATATTTTTTACAGTGGAATGACTATTGAAGACAATTTAAATGTTTAATTCTGTAAATATTTAAACAAACACCAGCATAGATTTGTGATTAAAAATGATATAAATTATATAACTATTTTTTGTTAAAATCCTAATTTATTAAACTACATTAATTTAGTTAGCTCAAACAAAACAGAGAAAATTGGCTTGAGTCAAAAACCTCAGTGCGGGTATTCCGCCAGTGGCATGGGCATTATTATTAATATTATTTTTTTTAACGGAAGCTAAAAGTTCCAGGTCTGTTACTCAAAAGTCGAAAATTAATGAAAAAATCGATTTAATTTCAGAACGTTGAAGAATCATCTTAAAATGAGATAAATGGGTACCTATCTGGAAAATATATCTCCTCGTACAATTTGGTGATGGGATCTATATTATTTGTTAGACTAAAGCTAAAAAAAGTTTTAAAAGGGCCTTAGTTTTTTTTATATACAATTCTGATGTCAAAACTTTATATTTTTACCTTCATTTAATCCAATTAATTATAATTATTTATTTTTTAAGTTGTATAAAATATTAAGTTGCATAAAATACATGTTTTAAAGTTAAAAACCATTTAACACAATTAAGATGACTGTGTGGTAATTTGAATTTACTATAGTTCACGACTTTAGAGATAATAATAAGGCATAATTTATAAAAAAAATAAACGATTCGACTATTAAACTAAAACGAATATTGATGCTAATTAGAAATATTCAGTTAATCACAGTATTTAAATAATTAGAATCAGTATTAAATTAATTATATTCAAATAAGGACTTAATGATGCTTAGTTTGCCAACTTGGATAATTAGTTGTATTATTTACAAAATATTTATTAAACTGCTGTAGAATATTATAAATTTAAGACTTGATGCATATTTTCTAAAAGTGAAAGTGGCAATTATTATCACATAGAAATAATCTTTTAAAGAATTAAAGTGTAAAACTAATTCTTGGCAACTATATTCAAATTAACCACTTCGTTCGGAAATTCTCACTTTTTGTTTACTACGCCTTGATTATCAATGCATTAATTTAGAAAATCCTATTTTTTCCTTGGAATTTCCATTAACGGTGACCATTTTTTATTACCCAAGATAAAAAAATAAATAAAAGGTTTGGGATTGATTATACTTATTTTCAGATTGTACTTCTGGTTACCCTTCAATTCGCTTTTTCACAATTAGTAGAAAATTGAACTCGGGACTCTTAAACTGATTGGACTTTTTGCAATACTCAATTTAAACTCCAACGAAATACTTAAGTAGTACTTGAAGACGGTTTGTTAAGTTACTTTTTTTAAGTTCCTGGCATACTTTGGTTTAATTTAATTTTTTGTGTCTTTAACTTGAATTAGAGTTTTGTAAGGAAAATAAGTTTTTATCTAAATTTCTGGAAGATAAAATTTTTCAGCATTGCACTTTTGCAAAAATATTTATTTATTGCAGTTATAAACTAATTCCATGTATAATTTATTTATAAAGGTTTACATTCATGCGAACTAATACTTTTGATGGAATAAAATGCATTTTTCGGTATTATAAAATTCTAGAAGTTTTTTGCGAAGAAAAAAAATAATCGTAATGAATTGTGTATGAAGAATTTTTTATGCAATAGCAAAATTAAATCCATGTAATGATTCTATAGTAATGTGTATGATATAATATAATATAAACATGAGTGTATTCATACATATTTCTTTCTATAAAAATAAGAATGTGAATTTTATTCCTGATGCATTGCCTAGTCAATTTAAAAAGAGTAATAATAGTACAAGGAATTAGTAAACTTCCAGATATACCTATTAGATATCCTCATATGTGTACTCGACAATATTTATTATGAAACAGATTAAAATAACTGGGTTACAAAAAAAAAAATCCAATGAGTGACTTTTACAATGACCATATTTCAATATTGTGAGGGAAAATCATACAGAAAAGATCTTATCTTTACTCACTCACTCTGAAATTCATGAAGGTTGTGGGGGAGATAGCTCAAAATTGAATACTCAAAGTGGACTGTAATTAATGATTTATTTTTATCACAACCATATATGGTATACAATACATTGGGGAGAGAACTCCCGCTTGCCCAAAGGCGTCAAAAGATATTTCACAACTGCTGGTTACAAAAGGGTTGCAGCATTTTCTCGGTTTTTGGCGAGCGCCAACCGACCATACCAAGTATCGTCGCCAACACTAATTAGGCGTTCCAACATTCCGCCCGGCCTTGAAATGAAATTTCAAAATAGTAGAGTACAGTTTTTATACCTTCATGTAACCATTAACTTAAAATTGATAGAGCAATAATTCAAATATATACTGTTGAAGTAAGGAAAATACGTATCACACTGAATCAAACCAAGTTACACATACAAGTAAATTACACTACACAATTAACACAAGTGAAATTAATTAAACATTCATAGGCAAAACACAAATTTTTGAAACACCTCTTTTTACAATTCCATTAGGTGTTTTGACCATTACCACTCTGACCTTACCATCAGAACCACTAATTGTATCTGCAATTCGTCCTAAACACCATTTAGCAGGAGGAAGGTTGTCCTCTTTTATTAAAACTAGATCATCCCTTAGTACATTACCCCTTTGAAAGATCCATTTGGATCGTTGCTGAAGATTACTCAAATAATCCTTTCTCCACCTAGACCATATGCCTTGGACAATTTTTGTTGCGAGTTGCCACCGCGACAGCCTGTTATCTTTTATTTCTAACAATTCGGGTTCAGGAATTGCATTTAATGGCCGTCCAATTAAAAAATGGCCTGGGGTTAGTGCTTGGAAATCATTGGGATCTGAGGACAAGGGGGAAATGGGTCTCGAATTTAGTATTCCTTCAATCTGAACTATAACTGTTAAGAATTCCTCATACGTTAAGTTAGCACTGCCAACAGTTCGCCGTAAATAATGTTTAACTGATTTTACCCCGGCCTCCCATAACCCTCCGAAGTTTGGGGATCTGGGAGGAATAAACTTCCAAGAAATTTGTTCTGATGACAAATAAGACCCTAAATGGTCATTAGGCTTCCTTACCAGTTCAAAAAGTCTTTTTAATTCAGAACTAGCACCGACGAAGTTGGTTGCATTGTCGCTATAGATCACAGCACTTTTCCCTCTTCTGGCGAAAAATCTTTTAAGGCACGCAATGAATGCCGCAGCAGTTAAATCCGACACTAGTTCTATATGCGTGGCCTTAGTGGCAAAACAAATAAAAAGGGCTAGATACACTTTTATGACCCTTCCACGTCGTTGACCAGACGATTTTATGAAAAAAGGCCCACAAAAGTCGACACCTGAAATGTTGAAGGGAGGGGTTGGATTTACTCTTTCAGAGGGTAAATTACCCATCAATTGTTCAGAAACTTTAGGTTTTTGTTTATAACAAATAATACAATTATTAACAACCTTTCTGGCTAGGTCTCTGCCACTAATTGGCCAAAATTGCTGTCGAACAGCATATAAAAGAGTTTGAGGACCAGCATGCAAGTTTTTCTTGTGAAAATACTCAAAAATCATTTTAGTTAATTTACCTTCCTTTGGAAGAATAATGGGGTGTTTTTGGTCAAAACTGAGATCAGAATGCACTAACCGTCCCCCAACTCTCAACAGGGAGTTTTTATCTATAAATGGATTTAGACATTTTAATTTGCTGTTAAAGGGGACTGACTCACCCTTAGTGAGACTCTTGATATCATTACCAAATTCTTTTACCTGAATCATTCGAATGATAACTTCTCGTGCCTTACCTAGCTCCTCCGGGTTTAGGGGTCCCACACATCTGTCATGGGGGTTCTTGGCATTTCTTGCAAATCTAAAAATAAAACTTCCAATTCTAATTAGTTTCAAAAAGCTATTTGTACAATTAAGGAGACTATCTAAAACCTCAGTCCTTGTAGTTAAAGTTAATGATATGCAGTCTTTTTTCAGTTCTTTCACATATTCATTGTCATTAGAAAAAGGCATATTATTAGAAGCAGGCATCTCTTGGAGGAAGATTTTTGGACCGTGCCACCACAACCTGCACTGAGATATTTTCTCAGCAGTAAGTCCTCTAGAGACCAGATCCGAAGGATTGTCCGCTGACTTTATATGCTGCCAGCAATAGGAACCAGTCAATTCCTTGATTCTAACGACTCTATTAGAAACAAAGGTTTTTAGAACATGAGGATTAGTTTTGATCCATCCTAGAACGATAGTTGAGTCGGTCCATAAATAGACTCCTTGGAAATTCAATTTCAATGAAGTTAATAACTTCTTCACAAGTTTAGACAAGAGTTCTGCTGCGCATAGCTCTAAGCGAGGTATGCTGACAGTCTTAATCGGTGCCACTCTGCTTTTGCTGCATATTAAGTTCATAGAAATTTCACCTGATGAAGAGACACATCGGACGTAGGCTGATGCACCATAAGCGTCCTTGGAAGCATCTGAGAAACCATGGAGTTCTACTAGCGTATCACTTCCAGTGAAAACATACCGGTTTACTGTAACTTGTTTAACGGCTTGTAGGGAATGGGCAAATTTTCTCCAGTCTCGAGCTTCCTTATCAGGTAATGGTTGATCCCAATCAATTTTAATCAACCAAAGTCTTTGCATGAAAATTTTCGCTTTAACCAAAATTGGCCCTAATAGACCCAACGGGTCAAATAATCTGGCAATATCAGACAGCACTGAACGTTTAGTACATATTGTCATGTTCATTGTAGATGTAACGGAAAATCCAAAAGTATCACTTTTCGGATTCCAAATAACACCAAGAGTTTTAATGGTTTCCTTATCCTTATCAAAGGAATATTCCTGGTCCTCATATGGTACGGTTTGCAAGAGAGATCTTTCATTTGAAGACCACTTGTGAAGTTCCATGCCTCCACATTGAAGCAAGCTGACTAGTTGTTTTTGCAACTTAACGGCTGATGCAACATCTTCAACACCAGTTACAAGATCATCAACATAAAAATCAGTTTGTAGAACAGACGCAGCTAACGGAAATTTATCACCTTCATCAAGGCCCAATTGCCTTAGAGTCCTGGTAGCCAAGTATGGAGCACTAGTTGTTCCATAGGTGACCGTGCGCAGCTGATATATCTTCACCGGATCGTCTTGACTATGTTTCCATAAGATTCTCTGTAAATCCCTTTGAACTGGATCTATTAATATCATTCGAAACATCTTCTTTATATCAGCTGTAAGAGCGATGCGATGCGTCCTAAATCTTGACATTATGGAAAAAAGATCTTCTTGATCTACACCTCCATTCACTTGTAAGGAATTAAGTGACCTCCCGTTCGATGTTGGAGCCGACGCATTAAAAACAACCCTCAACTTAGTTGTGCTTTTTTCAGGACGGTACACACTATGATGGGGAATATAATAGACTGATTCGGGTTCACATTCTTCATCAACTTTCTGCATGTGCCCTAACTCTTCATATTCCCGCATAAATTCCTGGTACAAAAAACTAAGCTCCGGATTCTTGGAAAGCCTGTTCCAAAGCGAAGTTAACCTTCTCCAAGCATTTTCTTTTGATTTGCCTAAGCTCTTGGGGTCTTCCTTTAATGGCATTTGAACAACATACCGACCCGCTTGATCTCTAACATGCGTTTTTTTAAAATGTGTTTCACAAAATAACTCCTCTTCACTTTTTTTACTTGAAACTTCCTCAACTGATTCGATTTGCCAAAATTTCGCAATCGATTGTTCTAAATTATCTTGTTTGGATAAAAAACAATGCTTTACGGATTGGGTGTAAGGTAGTTTTCCTGAAACTAAATAACCGAAAACAGAATTTTGCAAAATTATGTGGTCATTAATTTGCATTTTCTCATATTTCAGAACCTTAAAGAAAAGCTCAGCGCCTAACAATAAGTGCACTTTTCCAGGCTTAAAAAATGTCGGATCTGCCAATTCAATAAATTGCGGTAAATTAAGGTTAGAAATATCCAATACATTAGACGGAGTTAAGTCTGTGATTTTTGGAACTACAAGAAATTCCAAATCTTCTTTAAAATTCTCATTCTCATTCGAAACCACTCCATAAACTTTCGATTTTATTGTATTTATGGTGTCATTTATTCCAGATACTGGTGCATAAGTTTTTTCTCTTTTTAATCCCAAAATATTTGCACACTCTGAAGAAATCATATTGATTTGGCTAGCACTATCTAACACAGCCCTGAATTTTTTCTTTTCTCCGCTTGAATTATAAACATATATAATAGCCGTGCTCAGTAAAACTGTTGATTTCTTCTTTAATATATTACTGAAGCTTTGAAGAGGGGGGGAAAGATGGGCATCTGCTACAGTTTCGTTTCTATTTAGCGATACTGCGTCATAATGAGGATTATTGGCATTCAATTCATTTTCTTTATGAGGTTCATTTCGTGACCTACTTTTTTCCATCGGCGCCTCTTCAAGGCTAGAAGAGCGATGTAAAAGCGTATGGTGCTTCTTATTACATATGGTACAGGAATATTTTGAAATACATTGAGAAGCTATGTGAGATCTGTTCAGACAATTGATACAAAGTTTATTTGTTCTCACAAATTCTAATCTTTTAGGTACATCCATATTTTGAAAGGCACTACATTTGCTTAAGTAGTGAGAACCTCTGCACATTAAACATTTCACTTTCTCATTTGCATGAATGATGAAACTTTTAGTTTTGATAGGCGGAGAGGGTATACTTTTATTAAATTTGACGCCTGAATTTCGGTTAATGCTTTCAAGCACTAGACTTCGCTTCTCTAAAAATTCTAAAAATTCGTCAAATTTCGGAACATCCGTTGTTTTCAGTGTAGATTCGAACTGTTTACGTGTTTCTCGATCTAGTTTTTGTAATAGTATGTTAATTAATACTATATCTGATAAATTATTCCTGTCAAATTCTAACACTTTAAGAGCTCTTAAGTTCTTTCTTAGATTATCTACTAAACTACGCAGCTCTTTAGCAGATTCATGTTGTATTTTCTCGTAGTTAATTATGGCATGAATATGCGTGTCTACAATTACTCGTTTGTTTTCAAACCTTTCAACGAGCGCAGTAAATAATGAATCGAATGTGTCATCATCAGTTTCGATTTGTTTTGCTGGACCTTTTAGGGTAGAACGTAAGTAATATAACTTCTGAGTTTCAGTTAGCTTTTCATTTTTTGATATTAAATTTACAAACTGATCCTTAAAACTGCTCCATTCTTCATATCTGCCATAAAATTGTGGCAACGGAATTTCGGGAAGTTTGATATTCAAAGCTTCATTTTGGTAAGCATTTTTAACAGTACTGCTATTTTCACTTTTCAAAGTTGTAAGTAGGAATTTGAAGCTTACCTCTAAGTGTTCAATTCGAGTTTCCAGATCTTGAATTTCGACATCCGCCTCTGATAAATCCACAGTCTCTGGTAATCCGTAATACAACTTTTGTAGTTCTTCAACTTTTTCTTGAATTGTAGCACAATTTGCTAGCTTCACTTTTAATTCTATTGCCGATTCCGGCGATTCACTGAACTCTTTCTGAAAAAGTTCCAATTTTGATATTTTGCTTTTTAGAGCACCTCGTTGTCTGTTAAGACTAGTAATCGTTTCCATCTCTCCTGGTTGGGACTCCGGTCGCACTGGACCACTAATGTGGGGGAGATAGCTCAAAATTGAATACTCAAAGTGGACTGTAATTAATGATTTATTTTTATCACAACCATATATGGTATACAATACATTGGGGAGAGAACTCCCGCTTGCCCAAAGGCGTCAAAAGATATTTCACAACTGCTGGTTACAAAAGGGTTGCAGCATTTTCTCGGTTTTTGGCGAGCGCCAACCGACCATACCAAGTATCGTCGCCAACACTAATTAGGCGTTCCAACAAAGGTTTTGTTTGATAAATAAAGGAATTTAAGGGTTTTTTTTTTTAAAATAAAGGAATTTGTTGTTTGTTGGAAATAAACCTGAAATTTAAAGCTTTTGTTTGGAAAATCAAGGAATTGGATTTAGTTCGGTTTGGAACATAAAGAGATTTAAGATTTCTCTTTGGAGAAATGTAATTTAAGATCATTGTTCGAAAAATAAAGGAATTTAAGTTTTTGTTCAGAAAAGAAAATAATTTTAATCTTTTGTTTGAAAAATAAAGGCATTTAAGAATTTAAGATTTTTGTTTTAAAAATAAAGGCATTTAAGATTTAAGATTTTTTTTTTGAAAATAAAGGCATTTAAGATTTAAGATTTTTGTTTGAAAAATAAAGGCATTTAAGAATTAAGATTTTTGTTTGAAAAATAAAGACATTTAAGGTTTTCGTTTGGAGAATAAAGACATTTAAGACTTAAGATTTTTGTTTGAAAAATAAAGACATTTAAGATTTAAGATTTTTGTTTCGTAAATAAAGACTATCAAGATTTAAGATTTGGGTTGCACTGAAATTTACATTCTCAGTGCTGCCAATTACTATAATTGTTCAAGTTTTGCTTGTCATTTTAATTAACTGGTCCTTTGCCATGAAATTTTCTGTATTGAGTTTCCGCTGTGTTAATTCTGTGAGGGCGTGCTATGGATACACTGCAATCAAACTTATTCTTTAAGTATGAGAGACAATGTTGAGTGCAATATCCTATGTGTTTAGCTCCTTAGAGCAAGATGTAATATGAAGTAATAAAATAAAGATTTTTGTTTCCAAAGAAAGAAACATGGCTTTTTGCTTGGAAAGTAAAGGTATTTTAGAATTTTCTTTGGAAATTAAAGGAGTTTAAGATTCTTGTTTGAAACGAAAATTAATTTAAGATCGCTATTTCAAAAATAGAGGAATTTAAGTTATTTGTTTGGAAAATAAAGAAGAGTTTTTTTTTTTGCTTAGAAAATAAAATAATTTAAGGGTTTTTTTTTTTACCCATTATTAAAATGATTTTATGAGTCTTCATATTGTAACAAATGGTGTGTACACCTCATTTTGGGGGTGTTTTAAATGTTTAGCAAATTTATTATACTCTTTTGCACACTCTCAAGATACGTTTGCACATCCTTAAGATACTTTTGCACACTCTCAAAATACTTTTATACACTCCTAAGATACCCGGCCGTCCAAGCGATTACTCGAGTCCTTAGGATGAGTCGGACGGTCTGGGTCTTCAACACTCTCAAGATACCGGCCGTCCAAACGGTTACCTTACACCTTTCTGGTAGGTCGGACGGTCTAGGTCTCAACACTCTCAAGGTAGCCGGCCGTCCAAATGGATGCTCTATGTTTTCGGATGAGTCGAACGATCTGGGTCTTCAACATTCTCAAGATAGGTCCTAAAACGAGTCGGACGGTCTGAGTCTTCGACACTTTCGAGATAGGGTCCGGTAGCCCCGTGGTTAGCGCGCGGGAATTGCACTCGGTAGGCTTGGGTTCGATTTCCCCCGTGCCAAAACTGGCAGTCGTGTTCACGAGGAGTACGATCACGTTTAACATGTGAGTCCGTAAGTACTTCTGAGAGGTTGGTGGTAGGGGAAGGAGGGTACGGTCCCTGTGGATGCCCCCCACACTGAGTTCAGGTCTAAATTAGGTGACTCATCACGGTCGTCCATACAGTTATCTTACACCTTTCTAGTAGGTCGGACGGCCTGAGTCTCAACAACAACACTCTCAAGTGTTGTTGTTGAGACCCAGAGTGTTGTTGAGAGTGTTGTTGTTGAGAACAGCACTCTCAACAACAACACTCTCAACTACTCCGGCCGTCCAAACTGCTGTTCATGGCTTAGGACGAGTCGTACGGTCTGGGTTTTGGACACTCTCAAGATACTTTTGCAAACTCTCAATAAGATAAGAACTAGACTAGAGTCAAAATCACCAAAACTTTCAAAATTGTTCGCATTTCATTCCTTATTGTGCTAATATGTTTATCAGCATTTAAGTTAAGTGGAATAAAAGTTAATATGCGCTAAAGTTGGTCAAAGAGCTCAAATATTTTTAAAGTCAGACGAATTAAGGTGAATACTTGCAAAAATCGGAAATTGATATGATTACTGAGTGGCATCCTCACGCTCATCCAAACACTTCCGAAATTTGATGCCGAATTAGTCACGATCTAAACGCTATCTATTGCCGATTCTGTAAAATCGGTGCTTCACGGCAAATTTTTGGCAAAAATATGAGATGCCAAATTTTTGACACAGTTTGTCACCAACAAACATTCCAAATTTTGCATAATGTGGTTGGTTATTTCGAGGAATATCGCGATAACTGAGAGAATTCCTGATACCCCCAAAACAGCCCGTGATAACTACTAAACGAGTGTCTGCAATTATTTCTTTTCAAAATACTTACAAAGAACAAATTCTTTGGGAAAATGAACATATTTATTTACTATAATGTTTTGCTCATTTTATTTAAAAAATATGCAAAATCTCGACGTCTGTTATCGATATGTGAATTATATGTCATTACCCTTAGAATACAAAATACATATGAAATAGGTAAATCAGCAAGACATTTTAGTATATAAGTTTAATATATAATTGATCTCGTGGTTCAATAAGCATTTTCCTTTAATCTAAATTCCACATAAAGACCTGGGACTACTGCATATGATAATGTAAATTTACCAAAAACTGAAGATTTTTTTTCTTCCAATGGGCAGGCACTGCCTCTTTCATCTTCGCCTATACATCGGCCAGAACCGTGAACCTCATATGACGTTGCCCCTGCGCACCAGTGGAGGTGGGAACACGTTGCGCCCAACAACACAAACATCCACGCCTGAAGTGGGACTCGAACCCACAACCCGGCGGTCGAACGAGTGCGAGGAAACGCTTGCCTTTGACCGTTTGACTACCGCGTCGGCCCAACAACTGAAGAAGGGGTTCGTGATAATTCCTAAGGAATGGTGTCTATTTGATTCTGATTACAGGTACTTACGAATCTTTTACGAATTTTATAAATGTGAACACAGTAATATTTAGCATATTTTATGTTTTAAATTAAAACGTGCACTATCTCGAGCACGACGCATATTACATTTTGTAAACGATGCCATTTGATTTTAAATTCGAAAACAAAATGTGAAGTGAGTATTTTTGCAACATGTCATATTTATTTTCCAGCAATTTTATTTCTATTTTGAAAAAGAAAGTCGAAAACAAAAAATCGGAAAACTGAAGGCTTTCTTTTTATTTGACCATTAAAATAATCTATAGATACCTTACATATATTAGTTTGAAATATGATGCTAGATTTAATTCAATTCTTGTAGTTGGTTTGAGCGATACTGTAGCCATAGACTTATAAATAGACACCATTTAAAGAATTTATTATTCGTATTTAGAAAGTCTCAAAACATGTACATCCATCAAAATCTGAGTACCTTATTTCTTATTCCATGAAAAGGCTTTCCCTTGGTATATACTATGTATGGTAGGAAAAGTAAGAATGCATATGTAACCGCATCCGTATCTTCAAAACAGTGAATACCCTAGAAAATTTCAAAATTCGCAGCTTAAAATACTGCGGTATCAGAATGTACACAATCTAGATACCTTTGATATTTCTGTACACCAAATATAATGCTATTGTATAGCATATATATACAGCAAAATATGCAAGTGACAAATATTCATTTATCTCTCTCTCGAATTCATAAATCGTATCACTCATGTGTACTTATGTTGAAATTATAGGACTTACAATAAATATAAATATTAATTTTTAATCTGAAATTTCCACGCTTATAAATTGCTCATGTAAGTTGGCAACAAGAATGTGGATGTTGAATGTTTGTTTTTTAAATAATTTCAAATATTATGTTGCATATTATGTCTCTATAATTGTACTTCCGAACTACATCTCGGGTCGAGATTGGGGTGCAGATGCTGGTACCCTCAGAAACACATATGTTTCTCTTATGCGATCCATTTTGGAATACGGCTTCCCCATCTTTTGTAGTGCCTCAGACTGAAACCTGCAGAGGCTTGAACGTGTACAACTTAGTGCTGCAAGGATCATCACGGGCCTTCACAATTCCTGCCCAAATGATATTGTACTTTATGAAGCTGATCTTCAGCCTTTGGGACTTTGGAGAAATGCGTGTTTGGTTAAATATTACAGTAAGCTCTCTAATCTGGGCTATCAGAATCGTACTTCAAAATTCCTGGGTTCGTGGAACAGTAACCAGAGGCTCAAACGTGGTAGTCCCTTTGGACAGGTTGTCACTGACACCTTATCGCCAGCTCTATAGAACATCACAGCCTATCACAGATTATCGACCCATCTGAGGGTCCCGACGGGGTTCACTTTCATGTTGACCTTCCTGTCAGGCTTAGCAAACAGATGGAATTGCCGTGCTACCTGAGGCAGTTGGCTCTCGAAAGAATTAATAGTGTCCCCATGGACGCTATTCAGTTGTATACGGACGTCAGTAAACTGGATGATGACAGTTCGGGCAGCGGTATTTATATTAAACTTCGGGATCAGGAATTAAAAATCAAGAGAAGAAATCCGGACTTCTGCTCGGTCTTCCGAAGTGCAAATCTAGAGGATCTGGACTCCATCATGTCGCTTTCGCGGTTTATTGATATCTGGATCTTTTCGGATAGTAGGAGTGCCATTCAGCACCTGGCCGACAGGCATGGTGTCAGGGACAGTGCTAGCGCAGACATCCTACGGAAGCTAAAACAACTCTCCCTTTCCCATCAGATTCCCTTTTAGTGGATTCCGTCTCATGTCGATGTTGCTGGAAATGAGATTGCGGACAGTTTGACTAAAGCAGGTGCTGAAGAGGCCATCACGACCGTCGCTCCTCTTACTTATTCGGAGCTCTTTTCTAAGTGTAAGGCAAAAGACAAGGCCGTCTGGATGGTACCACCGGTACACACATGGTACCAGAGTAGGAGTCCAGGCGGCTCTTTGGTTTGGGGCAGCAGTAGACGACATCAAGCTACACTTACTCGCTTCCTCAGTGGTCATCTGGCATCAATGAGTTTTATTGGTGATAGTAAGCATTTCGAAATCTGCACTAAGTGTTCTGCTGCTCAAGCCTCCCCTGAACACATTTTATCCTGTCTGGGGCTCACCAGGCAGGACCTGCCTCAAGACCCCCTTTTGGTGTTGGACTTTCTGAGAGTGAACGGGCTTATAGACCTGATCTAGCACTGCTGGTCTTGGGAATGAGAAACAACAACAACAACACTTCCGAACAATTACACAAAAATGCTTTTATATTCTAAAACACGAAAATTATATCATTTTATAAGCTTACATTAATACGTTAGACATTTAAAAAAATTTCTTAACTAATATATGTATTACTTTCCTTATATACATAGTGTGTAAGAGAAGTATTGTGACGTGGTCGAAAATTTGAATTCGAGTTTTCGATGGGAGAGCACGTTTCAAGCATCTCTGATCACGAATCGAACATTTTTGAAGTGATGTCTGTGTGTGTGTGCGTGTGTCAGTGAGTCTGTGGAGACGATGTCTCACGAACGAATGAAGCGATTCGAATGAAATTTGGTACAAAAATTACAATCTGTGAATACTGGAAGCCTATTGTTTTTAAACAGAATCGAATGTCCAGAACCCCCGCTAAATTTTCGAATGAAATTTTGAAAAAATCCTCAAATAATCAAAATCATTAATACAGTTAAACAAATAGACATTTCTTATGTAATTTTTCCTTAGAAAACGATTGACATAAACTTTAGAACGCGAGCGCGAACCGTTCTCGAGATATTGCGCATTTTTCAAATAAATTTATCAAAAAAATTCCATAAATTAAAAAAAAATATTAACTGTTGAGAAACGTGTTCACTTTTCTTCAGATGCAATATCATGCGATAAATTTGGTGACATCATTCTTGTGGATGTACATAGTTCGTTACATTCATAACAAAAGAGACTTTGAGTAATACTTTTGTATTTAAACGCCAATATTCATTTATCTGCTATAAAAATAAATTATTTCACCGTCCATAACGCTTGGCGCGATTTTGGCGACAAATTTGGTGGAATGTCGCCAACTTGGCGATTTTTTATAAATGTTGTCAAATTAACTGAAAATTTCGTGAAATGAATAAACATGACGCTAAATCAATGAAAATGACGATTAATTAACGAAAATTCAATATCCTGGAAATAATTTAAGTATCTACTATAAGAATAACCTATTTTTTTTTTACTGTAAAAGTAGTAAATTCATTGCATTATATATGGAAAGTCATGTGCTGCCCACATCAAATTTTTTTTATTTGGAAAGTGTTCAGCGAAGCCGAATTAAATGTTCCATTAGGCTGATTTGCATTACTGCAAGTTATTGGTATATCATGTACAGCGTAGTCAAGACTTTCATTTTTCTATATAGACCAATTACTATAATTACTGAGAAATTGTAATTACTTTTCCATAGAAAATGAAGTTATGGAAAATCCTAAATATCGGATAGCATATATTCTGAGTTATAGAAATTACACATAATTTATTTAATTTTACGATGGCATGCCGGTTCTTGCTCTTGGACAAATAAGATCAAATGTTATTTGCATTCAATCATACATGCATGCACCTACAAACAGATACGTCAACATATAGTAAGGCTAACATTTTTACAATAGAGTCAGGAACGTGATCCTGAGACGTATAATTCAGTCAAAATCTTGTTTTCAAAATACTTGAGAAAACCAAAACTTTTCCATTTCTCTAGCATGAACACTTTAAAGTGTAATGCCCAAAGTGGTCACAGTATACACAATAAATATAGAGAATAATAATTGTTTATTTAGCCCATTTCTATGAGCCAGATATAATTAAATCAGCATCTTTAAATACTATTCGAAAAATCTTTAAAATATTCAATCACTCAGTCACTAAAATTTCATCTGAAACAGAATTAATAAAACTAATGTTCTTGTTCACTGAGACTTCTACTTTTCCATACACATTACAAAATAAATTCCAGGAGGCGACAGTGCTCTATCCAAACATCTCAGATGGTCAAAAAATCAACCAGAATTAAATCAGCATTTCATAAGTACTATCTGACAAATACTTGGAATATTCAATCATCCAGTCACTGAAATTTCATCTGCAACAGTACAGTAAATTAAACTAATGTTCCCGCACCCGGAGACTTCTGAATTACACGCTGCTTCACAACACACAACCACTCAGAAAAAAACTGTAAATGTAACTGTAACCCTCGTCTCCCAACAGTGAATGCCCTAGTACTTTCGTGAGCCCACAACTTAAATTACTCAGGAACACGTTCCCAGCCATTTATTCTCCAGTTGCAACTCGGGCTGCCCATTAAAAGTGCAAAGGCAAGCGAGAAAGAGAAAATGTTGCTAGAAGCAATTATCTTAATGAAGTAAAACTCGTGTTGATGTATTGCGTAACCCTCCGCCCCCCTTTCTCTAAGGAGGCGTGACCTAGAGAACCTTGCTCTGACGTCAAAGAGACAGGCTTGAATCGATTGCTTAGCTCGAGATTCTTTTTTCCCTCTGATTTCTTCTGCTGATGGAATTTTTGTTTACTAAATTGATTTGACTGCGGGTGAGTAGGTTCGTTTAGTTGTTGACGATATTTGGGTATTAATAGAAATTGTGAGAGTTCTTGATTAGTTGACCTGGGGCAAGATAATTAACAAATTGTAATTTCAAATTTTCAAGTAATTAATGAAATACACAAAACTAAATGTAACATTTCCCATCAGGAAGACGATGAGATTTATTTTATCCCTGGGTTACTTTGGAAATAAATGAATGCATTAGAATTAATTAACATATAGATCTTTTTTACTTTGAGTCCTGTTATACAGCATTTTATTAAAGTCGAGGTCATTAAATTTCTGAAAATATGACTAATTAACACTGTCAAAGAATAATTCTCCCCAAAAAACGAAAATCACTAAATGATTTTATCTAAAATTAGTTTAATGTAACGCCTATGACTAAAGCAATTGCTTCAAAGGAGCTTATACACTACATTTTGCAAAATCCGGGCGTTCACTTTGCTGCTCATGCCCTCGGGTGAGTTGGGCGGCCTGGGCTTTCCACTACATTTTGCAAACACCATACCACACCACACATCAATGAAAGAACCACCTCAAATTTATGATTCATTTTCAAACACCAACTAGTTCATTTTTTTAAAGAACTAGGATCTTTTTTAAATTCCACCTACTGCTTTGAAAAATGATTTTCTATGCTTGTGCGATAAAGAAGGGCCATGACTCCACTACAGAATGAAATGTTATTTTACTATCAAGCTCCATATGTGATCCCCAGCTGCAAATTCCGAAAGCATCCTAAAAAACAAAATACTTTGTAACAAGGATAAAACTATTGCCCCTTTGCTGAGAAAGAATACTTTACCAATTAGCTCACAGTCCAACTCTGCAGTTCCTATTGCCTTGCTAGTGCACCAAAACATTGTGTGTTATGTTGTGTAAATTCTTCAATTATCGCCCTATATATATTAAGCAAGTTTATGTTCATTATATCTCTATATGTGTTCATCTAACTGTGATTGTAGTCACGCAGTTGTACTTAATCAATGTTGTCATGATCAATGCAGTTGTAATCAGTATAAATAATGTGCTATTGTGAGGAATCAGTGCAGTACTATGATTGCAGTTGCAACATAAGAGTCATTTTAGGTATCTCTCTAAAATGACTCTCATGTTGTTCACTAGTTCATAACTAGTTAACAGTTAAGTATAATGTAGCACACCTCGAGCAGCTTTGTCTGCCTTATATAGTAGTCTATCAGGGTAATAAAATAAAAGCTGCATAGTAGGGCAATTTCCAGATAGACACATTCTACATTCCACACTCAATTAACTTCTACTTACCTATATACATAGGATAATGTGTAGAGAGAGTATTTTGACGGGGTCAAAAATTCGAATTAGATTTTTCAACAGAAGAGAACTTTTTAAGCATTCCAGAACATAAATCGAACGATTTATGTTCTGGTGCTCTGTATGCGTGATGTGTGTATGTCTCTCTATGACTCTGGATGTGATATCTCATGAACGAATGGAACGTTTCGAACGTAATTTGGTACAATTATTATGATCCGTGATTACTGGAACCCTATAGATTTTAAACATGCTCGGGAGTTCGGAAAGTTTGAAATTTTTGACAAAATCATAAAAATAATCAGGAAATTTAATAAAGTTGAATAAATAATCATTTTGTATGTATTTTTTAATTCTAAAAGTAATGGCGCAAATTTCAGAACGCTTGCCTGAACCGTTCTGGAGATATTGCACGTTTTTCAAATACATGTGTCCTAACAAATACGTAAAAATGATGAGTAGTATTATCAAATATGAAGCACTTAAAAAATTTGGACGCATTGGCGTCTAATTTAGTGAATTATTGCGAACTGAGCATTTGTTTTAATGTGCAACAAATCGACGAACTGATTGCCAAATTGAAAAAAAAAATGACTCTAAAGTTACGAAAATGCCGCCAAATTGATGAAATTATAATTAACATATTTTAACATAATGCAGAATATTATTTAGCAGATGTCAGCAAATTTTCCAATCGTCAAGTTATATTTGCGCAAAATACAAGCTAATTCTATACTTTAAAATGGTTTTGCATGCTGTCATTCAGAAATCTGGCACATTTTAGATATCGACGAAATCTGAAACGTAAGATTAAGTATGATGAAATGAATTAATTAAATGCTGGTTTTATACAAAATATTTAACGACGACTAAGAGCAATTTCATTACACTAGAATGTAACATTCTTGACATATATTAAGGTTTTTGGAATGTTGCGGAATTGACTATGTTCTACTCTGTAGTTAAAATACTGTTCCATAAAATTTCTTAAAATTTGGTATGTTTGTGGATGTACAGATTAAATCATTGTATGATTTGTAAATATAAACTAGCTTGTTTTTTATCTTTTTTTTTTGCTAAATAGCCTGCAGTTAAAATTCGAAATAAAATACCAAGTATGCAGCAAAATACTTGTTTTATATGTAATTTTTAATGACAAGAAGTGTAAGCCCAACTTCATTACTCCATATTTCGGAAAGACCGTTTGCAGAATATTAAAGCTCTAATTTTATTTTGAGATGGCCACATTTAAAAGAAATCTGATGTGGGCAGCACATGACTTTCCTTATGTAATGCAATGAATTTACTACTTTTACAGTTAGAAAAAATCTTATTCTTATAGTAGATACTTATATTCTTTCCAAGATATTGAATTTTCTTCAATTAGACGTCATTTTCATTGATTTAGCGCCATTTTATCCATTTGGCGAGATTTTCGTTAATTTGGCAACATTCAAAAATGTCGCCAACTTGGCGACATTCCGCTAAATTCGTCGCCAAAATCTCGCAATGCATTATGGACGGAGAAATAAGTTATTCTGACTGCGGATAAATGACTATTTGCGTTCAAATATAAAAGTAATACTCAAAGTATCTTTTCTCGTGAATGGAACGAGTTAGATCCACGAGAATGACGTCACCAAATTTATCGTACGATATTACATATGGAAAGTGAACATGTTTCTTAACAGTTAATATATATTTTTTAAGTTTATGGGATGTTTTGATATATTTATTTGAAAAATGTGCACTATCACGAGAACGGTTCATGCTAGTTCTAAAGTTTATGCCAATCGTTTTCTAAGGAAAAATTACATAAGAAATGTCTATTTGCGCAACTTTATTAAAGGTTTTGGTTTTTTGATGAGTTTTTCAAACTTTCACTCGAAAATTTAGGGGGGTTCTGAACATTCGATTGTGTTTTAAAACGATAGGCTTCCAGTATTCACGGATTGCGATTTTTGTACCAAATTTCATTCGAATCGCTCCATGCGTTCGTCAGTTGTCGTCTCCACAGACGCACTGACACACACACACACATACTTTCACACAGACATCACTTAAAAAATGTTCCATTCGTGATTAGGTATGCTTGAAACGTGCTCTCCTGTCGAAAACTCGAATTCGAATTTTCGATCCCATCACAATACTTTCCTTATACCTTATGTATATAAGGAAAGTAGTACATTAAGTTGTCTAATGAAGACGGCATATAAAAACTGTAAATCGGATATAATATCAAGTAAGTATCGGTATCATTCGGGCATTTCAACTCAAGGTAATGGATTATGAATTTGAGTCTGTAGGTAGGGTCATGTGCTGCCCACATCAGATTTTTTTTTCAAAATAGATTGTCTTCGGGTGGTTTAGTTTATTTATCGACAGTATTCAGATGTTGATAGGAATGAGGGAAATTCGCAGTTTATCGTAGGGGAAAATAATTAACAATTTTCTATTTCAAATTTCCGTTTGATTAATGAAGAACTTAATGTCAAGTTTTCCAAACAGACGCGGAAATTTGTTTTCGCTTTATTCTACAGTCGGCTCAAGGAATAAAGTAAGTATGCGAAATAACTTTTATCACGATCATATTATTTTATCAAATATTTGAAAACTCTGAATGTGAAATTAAGTATGCGAAATAAATATTATTATGTTCAGATTATTTTAATAAATATTTCAAAATTCATAGTGTGGAATTAATATAAAATAACACATTTATTTAAGGACATACCTTAATCATTTTTCTATATATTCGTTATCAATTCACTTGTTTTCTTATATATATATATATATATATATCATATATCTATCAAATACATATCATCAAAATATATATAATCTCAACGAATTTCGAAAACAAATATTTTGGAGGGACGTACTACATAGATCTATGATGTTCATAAGAGTTGGGTATGTTAATTAAAAGTATTTGATAAAATTTTGCAAGAAATAAATACTGAAATGTCAAGTCAATGCTTCGACGTACGCGAACGACTACACTGACACGCACTGTCTGGAAAAACGACTAATTGTCAACAGAAACATTGACAACACAACCACCGACAAATCCTGGAAAATCCCTACACTGTGGACCTGCTTCTTCCTTTTCACATTTCGCGTCACATGTGACTCTACGCCACGGTAAAATAGTTTCCCTCTCCTCCAATCAGTGTTGGAGATATCAGGAAATATCACAGTCTCCGAACTTTATGCCTTACCTTGTATACGTCAAGCTAACAATTGTGGATTACATTGCTAGAGTGTCTAATAAACTCTTGATTCGAGTTTGGGGATCCTTAAAACGTATTCTTAAGTCGGAATCCGAGTTTTCGACGCAATTCTAATACGTTACTTATAAATTACCATACTTTGAAAAGCAAAAAATATAGGAAGCATTTCATTTTGTACTTAGACAAATTTTTTACTTAGACTTTTTGTACTTAGACATTTTTTTTACATTCCCTTAAATAATACAATGTTAGCCTCGTACAATTTAGAATCTAAAGAATGGATTTAGAATCGAAATACAATTTTAGCCTCGTGGAAATAGAGAAACTAACTCTTAAAATACTGAAATTTCATTTTGCAATACGTTGCATTTTGTGTAACAATGTACGTTGCTCATCGCCAGAAATAGCTACCTTGATCGAAAATTGGCACCTTTCAATGCCATAAGTGTGGAAAGCTTTAGCTTTCTTGGTCACTGAAGGGTCTTCTGGAGGGTCGGGAAAACATTTTTATTACGTAGAAGATATATAACATTTTAAATATAACCTTATTTTTAATTTGATGAACTTTTACAATCATTTTATTAAATATGATGGTTGTCCACAGAGAAGAGCAAAGGGGGGCACTCTTTCTGTTATACATTTAAGATTACAAAGGTGAACACCAAGCTAGTCAATGCTGTACATATAATACTTAAGTCTGCGCCCCTCCCCTACTGGAAAATGTTCTACGAACGCCCATATATATAATCGAAATATATTAGAATATTATTAGAAAGTGACAGAAAAAATATATCTGTTTTGTAAATATAAATAGCTAGCACGAAATTAAACAATTCAAATGAGTGCACAGGGAATTGGTTAGAATTAAATCTGGGTAAGCTTAATAGAAAATCACCGTAATCAACAGTGTTCTTAAATAATTTTGTATATAAATTATTTATGAATACTATTCCATGAAAACTTTAAAATATTTTATAATTATTATATGCTAAACATCTGCTAGAAAATTAATCGATCGATTTTGTCTAATTGAGATTCTCGTGTTAATATGTGATTTTTAGAATTAAATCAGATTCATTTTTTCTAAAACTCCCAATTTCTCAAACGAATGTTTCGTCATATTGATGCAGAGTGAAATATACAAGTCTACCTCGCAAACTACTTGGTATAATGGTAGTAATTATTAGCGTATTTCTTCGTCTTAGTCCTTGTGTTTAAAGTTAAATGATTTAAATTTAAAGGAATGTCAAGTTATTCGTGCGAATATTTTCAAATTCTTTAGTATTACAAATAACGATAATTTTCTAAGAATATTGATAAATAGAACCACGTTTAACTTAAAATGGCCGAACCATTAACTTTGCTAGAGGCATTTTCTTTGTCACTCCTAAGCATTGCCTACCTGCCATTGATGAAACGTCACGTCCCACTTTTTAAGTTAAGATCTTTACAAGGGGCGCTAATAGGGGAAGCAATAGACACACCATTATGTAAGCTAACTTTTTTTACTATCTTATCTTCGAGGGAGGAGTTTAACAGTTAGGAGGTTTCAATACCATGGTTCTACGAATAAGCTGCGAAAACTGGATGGTTTCAGCATTAAAAACATTGAGATATGCCTTTCAATGGGAAAAATTATTTTAAACGCGTCACGTTAAGCAAGTAAAGTCTAACAATTTTCTCGAAAAGTCTTATGTATTATCAAAGTTATTTTTAAAATTATAATAAATGAAAATATGTTTAAATCGTTCTTTGAATTGTATTTTAATCATTTGAGGCTGAGAGTTTTAGCCTCTATCGACGATACCCGGTGTTGATATCATAAGTGATGTTGTAGTTGAGACCCAGACAGTCCGACCTACCAGAAAGGTGTACGGTAACTGTTTGGACGGCCAGGAAGAGTCACCCAATGTAGACCGGAACCCTGTGGGGGAGGCATCCACAGGGACCGTACCCTCCTTCCCCTACCACCAACCTCTCAGAAGGACTTACGGATCCACATGTTTAACGCGATCATACTCCGCGTGAACTCAGCGGCAGTTTTGGCAGCGGAGGAAATCGAACCCGGGCCTACCGAGTGCAATTCCCGCACGCTAACCACTGGGCTAACGCGCCCTGATATCATAAATGCTGAAGGTGTTGAAAACCCATACCATACGACTGACTCGGAGGCTTTCGGTAGCTGTTTGTGTGGCCGGGATATCATAAGTGTTGTTGTTGAAACCCAGACCGTCCGACCTACCAGAAAGGTGTAAGTTAACAGTTTGGACGGTCGGGAAGTGCCACCCAATTTAGACCGGAACCCAGTGGGGGAGGCATCCACAGGGACCGTACCCTCCTTCCCCTACCACCAACCTCACGGAAGGACTTTCGGACCCACATGTTTAACGTGATCGTACTCCGCATGAACACGGCGGCAGTTTTGGCAGTGGCTGGAATCGAACCCGGGCCTACTGAGTGCAACTAACCAATGTGCTACCGCGCCCCGGGATATCATAAGTGTGTAAAAATAAGTGTGTGTAAAAATCCAATCTTCTATGTAACCGTGCGGTGGGGGCTTTGGAAACATGTGGAAAGACAAACCACGTTAGTCAATTGTTATGTAGCCAAGAAAATGTACCCGTCGTAGCCCCAAAGTTAAAGCAGGGATAAGTTAAATTTATAATTCTAAAACACTAACAAAAAAAATCATTTATATTCACATAAATAAAATTGAAAATTGCGTACAATTCGCCGCGTGTACATTGCGCGAAAATTCGTCTAATAATCGATTGATCCCAAGGTTTGTTTAAAAGATATTTTTTTATCTTTACGATGGTCTTAAGATGAAAACACTGTGATAATTTTTTGCGTTCTCTAGAGAACGAATTTGTGTGAAAATTTGTCAAAATCATGCTAAAGATTAAAATAACTAAAATACTAATTTGAATTAAAAGAACTAACGTCTTGTTGCACCTGTGTATGCCAAGAAGTATCTCTGCACCAAATGCCGTGGTCATGAGTCATAGATTTCCCTCTACATACTGCACAAACGGACACACAACCATATTTCTTTATTACGTAAGATATACCGTTTTCAATGTCTGCTCGCCTATGTGTGTATTTAAAAGTTTTAGATTGCTAAAATTTCTGACTGATTTGGCCAGTATTCTACATTTGTATTTCATATTTTATGTTTCTTTTATAAACGGGTCTGATTTCATAGAAGGAAAAATGGATAAGCACATTGCAAAAGCCTATTAATAGAATTTTTGATTTTACCTACAGATTAATAGAAAGGGAAAAATATGGTTGAATCTCTATAAAGAGATTTATGCAAGTGCTGATCATATCAAACCTTCTATGTTATTACCGATAATTTTAAATTTGAATTACTCGCAATTCCATTAGCGATTTGACATTCATAAATGTCCATTGAAGAAATATTCTATAATCCTCTTACTGTATTATCTATCATGATATGCCATGAGGACTATTAGACGTAAGCGCCTTATTTTAATATTTAAAAACGGTTTGAATTAATCTTCGTATTAAAGAGCATTTTTTTTAGGAAATGCAAAAAAAAAAAAAAAGAAAAAAAGCTGAAAGATAGAAACGACGTATTAAAATGTATATCGCTAAAAGCAAACTGAAGATTAAGCTAATGGGGACAAAGAAAGGCAATTGAGAATTCAAAAATAAAATATTTCAGTGTATACTATCCTTAATTAATTTATATTATGCAGGTTTGATAAATTAGAAACTGGGGGATTAGCAATGTCGTTCTTTTTTAATGAAATCATTAAGAATTATTTTAATTAATATTTTTATATCAAAACATATGTCTAATAAAATGAATCACAATTGATATTTTTTGCTTTTTCTCTTAAATAGGTTCTAAAATTTTATTATTTTCTGAATATAAATTATAAAAATCGAATACAGTTTTACTGTCATAAGTAAGAACCAGGGCAGAATAAGTTAACGGACTAAAATTATGACTACATTACAAAGTAATATTTCTGATGCTATACTTATAAATTAATGTTGAGCTTAGGACCCTTACCGCTAACTCATGCACCTAGTAAACTAGAGATGATTGATTATAAACTAAGCTGTAAAATTGAAGTAACTACAATATTTCAATTCAATATTTTATTTCACTTAAAAAACATTTAATACAATTTAAAACATATAATGTAACAATATGAAACATTTTTGAAATCCAATGTACATACTATCAAAGTAATTTGTACATTACAATGCACAATGAAATATTTTCAAATTAATAAATTCACTGCTAATTACTTTCCTTCTGCATCCAACATGATATTCTTTTTCAGTTTGTAACTTGCTGTTTAACAGTTATTAAATACGCAGTCGTACGCAGAGTGAGCAAAATGCCGTACCCTGCCCGCTACGGGAGCGCAAAACGCCTTAAATAAACGTATTAACACGACATCATCTATTAATTTGCGCATACTACGGCTTCAGCCTGCTACGCGGACGCAGTACGTTTATTCATTTATCTGAAAAATCATATGTTGGTTACCTCAGATATTTTAGGATTAATAATTATTTGATTTGTGAAAGAAAAAGTCCCAACTTCTTCAGTTAACAATATTATCTCCATATATCTGTATATGTAGCAATACATAAAAAATCTGATTTGGGCAGCACATGACTATTCCTGCAGATTTACATTCACGTTATCTTCAATAATTCTTAATATTATCTTCAATAATTGAGTATATTAAGTTTAGCTGCACAAAATAACACTGATATTTATTTTAAATTACACTGAATTTGCATTCAGTTAAATAAGTTTTAATTCAGTTTTCGTTTTCATTTGGTAACAGGACATATTTTCATAGGTGGCGTAACGAAAATGCGAACAAACGAAAATATCTCGAGAACTGCTAGTCCTAGTGTAATAGGATTGATTTTGTTCTTTCATCGTCAAAAATAACGTATAAAATTAGCATTTAATTGATATATTTGAGCATACGTAGTCTTTTATTTCAGATTTTGACAATTTTTCAGGTCATTTCGTAAAAAAGGCAGGTTATCTTTTTTCAGAATCGCTCCAAAATCTAATCAGCACCAGAGTAACCCACAAGTGACTTATCTGCCAAATTTTGTAAAGTTTGGTCTATTAGGTTTTCAGTTAGAGCAAATACAAGCAATTTATGCAGACTATTTCACAAAAAAGGCTGGTTATTTTATTCCGAATCGTACTAAGATCGAATGAGCACCAGGGTCACCAACAAGGGACTTACCTTCCAAATTTTATGAAATTCGGTCCATTAGTTTCTCAGTTAGAGTGAATACATACATTGCACAACAGACAGACAGACACACATGCATACAGGAACACACACATAGACTTTACGCTAAAAATGGTTTCTCGTATCATAGAGGTGTCAAAACGTGTATATCCGTCGAAAACTCGAGTTGTGATTTTTGACTTCATTCCAATTCTTTCCGTAAATGGAAAGTAGTAGTTTATATCAGTTTATACATGACACATTCCAAAGATCTGACATCGATGTCCATCCTTGCTTGCATCTCAATGCATAATACTCATGATCTTTATAGAGTAGATTTGCCAATGACTGCATATCTGATTATATGGCCTACACTCAGCAAATAAAGATTGGCATTCCCTTACAATCAGGAAATATCTTGATGCTTGTTTACTCATGACCCGAGTTACACCAGCTTTCGGAGTAAGATTTAATAATAATGAATGGATGCAGTAAATAAACAGCAGTGGATGGCGTCGTAAATATAAATGACTCCACCCAGATAGATTTGGTCTGATATTGCAGGCCACAATCCATCGCCTATTCAGAGTGTACATAATGTTATTCATGCAATCTTATCAGTCTAATTTATGTTGCTAGAAGGAAGAAATATCTTAAATGCGGGTTAAACTCCACTTTCTTGGTTTAATCTCGGGTTAAACTCTACATTCATATTCCATATTTTTCAGGACCAGTTATTAATCTGCAAGAAAATACCAATTATATGGAGTGCAAATCCCCATTCTACTCTGATATATTTATGAGTTAGTTGGGTCAGAATAAGTAAGAATTAGTATGAACAAGTAACAGAGTTTGTATCAGAATTGGTAACAGAATACAAAATATTCTTTAAACGTTCATTTTTGGTGTGAACAACACCTTTTAAGCAACATCTTCGGGATGAAATCAACAAATTTTGAAATTGTAAACTCTTTAGATAACCTTTATATCTCTGAACCTAATTGATGAAAACGTAAAAAAAAAATCGTTTTATCAAAAATACCCCAAAATTAATCGGATTACTTGTGTTACTATTATGATATCGAGAGAATTATTAGAAGAAAAATATTCGAATATATTTTAAACTGTCGAACTTCAGGAAATCGCTATTAGTGGTCAAAAATTATTCAAATAGTACTTTACGATTATCGAGGCTATTGAATGATTTTAAACTATAGAGTCATTCTATAGTTTCATTAGAATGCAATCTATCATTAGTTTAATCAGGGTGTCCCTAAGAAAGCTGTGCGGCTACTTAAAATAATCAGCATAAAACTTAAGCATAAAAACAGTCTTTTAGAGGACATGTTGGATTGTGTTTTTCTTGGCTTGTTTTTGAGGATACGCGTTTTGGCTTAGATGAAACGCGAGTATCTATAATTGACTCAAATATAGACGTTAATTCACAAATGTTGGAAGACCACTGCTTTATAATTTTAACATCTTGAAGATCTGTAAGTATTTTTAAAGTCATTAATTTAACATTTTTTGCTGGTAAAACTCTGCGAATGAAAGGAGCACAGCACTGAAAATATACAAACTGACGTAATTCAAATAATTTATATGTTATAATGAAAAATGCCGTCAATTGAATATATGTCAAGCAATGGCGGTGCGTGCATAGGCACTGCGGCACTGAGGGAGCGACAATGTTCTCTCTCCCTCGCAGCCTCGCGTGCAGCTTCCTATGTGCACATGCGCACAACAGTCAAACACCACGCTTCACAGTTCCAGCTGTGTGGTGTTTGACTGTTGTGCGCATGCGCACTTAGGAAGCTGCACGCGAGGCTGCGAGGGAGAGCGAGCACTGTCACTCCCGCAGTGCCTATGCACGCACCACCACTGCTGTCAAGACTCATTCATAGAGTAAATATATTAGAAGCAAAGAAACAAATCGTTCTGGGGTTGAACCACATTACAGTAAAGTTATATAATTTTATTTCTGCATGCTCTGTAAAAATATTAAGCAGATTATCTTTTTCTAGAAAAGAAAATATACATGAAGTAAGATGATTTCTTTTGGGAAACACAAAGTCGAGAAACCTTTGTATTTCAAAATGCAAAAACGGTGGAATTACCCATAAAAAGTAATCAACAGAATTATTCCAATTTTTTTCAGCTTGGTTATATCCCATTCTTGATTAATATATTCCTCTTATGTTCCTATATAATAAGAACTTTAAAATCATAAAAATCCTTATTTCATAGCAGTATTTTTAAAGTCATCGATTTGACATTTTTCGCCAAGAAAACTCTGCAAATAAAAAAAGCACAGTACTGAAAATATACAGACTGGCGTAATTCAAATCATTGATATGTCAGAATGAAAAATTCCGTCCATTCAATGTCTTGCAAGCTTCATTCATAGAGTAAATGCACTGGGAGAAGCAAAGTACAAGAAAAATCGTTCTGGTTCGGAACACATTACAGTAGAATTAAGGGTGACAGTAACGAGATAGAGCAAACATCGCCAGAGATTCTCAAACAAAGCTAGAGTAATGGTATTGTTCTTTTGTCTCTAGCGTCCGAGGGATGTATTAGACGGAATGTTCTTACAAAAAGTGAAGAGAAGTGAAGGACAAGGAATAGAAATACCACGGAAATAAGAAAGACGGATAAATTTTAGGTACGAGTCAGATATAACCATGCTGTTGAAGAGGGTGGCCTTAATGTTAAACTATGTATGGAATAGTGTAAAATTTATCTGTAATTTGGTGGCAACATAATTTATTTTCCACACCCAGACATCTTTTAGATTAAAGTGAGTAGGTCCAAAATAAGTAGTAATGTACAGTAGTGGGGTATATTTATTTATTGAAAAACAAATTTGTTTTGTGACCTGTCAAGTAGTTATGCCTGCCTACAAAAAAGGAAAATAAAATTTGCATTATATTTGTTATATAAATATTAAAAAATAATAATAGCAAAGATTGTTCTCGGCAAATATTCACGGACTTTAATAAGTTTATTGGGTGTGTTTATCACTAAAAATATCCACTAATACTTTACAGAAAAATATACATTTCTTTCAAATTGATCGTAACTTTAAATTGTATTAAACATTGCCTGAAGTCATCATAATAATAATTTTTATTACACTAGGGGATTGAAAACCACCTAGAAGTTAATGACTCGGGTAAGAAAGACATTCCCGACATAATCCTGATTGCAACCTCTCTGTGCATGTTAAACGAACAATACCCTGAACCTGAATGGACAAGAGTTTGCACTGACGGTTCTAAGATACAAGATAATGCTGGAGCAGGTGTATATAATAACTTGTTCACACAGTGAGCTGAAGGACAATATATGCCAATTTTTGATGCCGAAATTTTTGCTATCTCTTTGGCACTAGACAATCTCAGGTCAAAGATCAATTGTTTTACTAAAGCGGTAATTTTGGTTGACTCCAAGGCAGGCATGCAGGCAGTCGCTATAAATCACTGCACAGAGGCGTCGATCATCTCGAAACTGAAACAAGACCTGAGATTTCTCAAGACTAAAAATAAAACTGTCGCTTTTCAATGGATCCCCTCGCATGTGGGCATCGAAGACAGCAAAAAGGCCGATTCGTTAGCCAATAGAGGAACCCTGGAGCAGCAGGTTAACAAACCTGTACCTCCGGAGTCACTTAAAATATACGTTTGGGAGAAAATTGAGGAAAATCTCAAATCTGATTTGCAAATGAAAGCAAAGGATAAATCTTGAGACAATATCTAAAACCATTGGAAAATTTTTCGCGACAGACGCCGTAAGGAGGCTGTCGCTAAATTTAGACTAAAGACTGGACACGACTGCATGGAAGAGCATTTAAATAGCATCGGAATCCTACCTATGAACGTGTGCCAAATATGTAATGTTAGCGTTATGATTGCTGGACATCTTGTGTGCCCAGGACTCGATAAGAGTCTCAAAGATTTGGTGACCTTGGCAAACTGTATTGGGGCGCAAGAACTTGCATGAATTCTTGGTGACCGAACTCTACCCCTCTTTCTTCCTTGTTGTGCTGTTGTTTGTCTGTTTTCTCAGTTGTAATTTATTTCCTTTCTTTGTTGTTTGTTTGTTTCTGTTTGTTATACTTTGATCTTTTTGTGATGTAATGCGTTGCCTTTTCTTGTATGGATTTAATTCCTGATTAAAGCCTTATGTAACAACAACATTATACTAGGGGCTCCACACCCTGCTTGCTAATGTTAATTTCACGAGCACTTTTGACCCGCCTGCTACGCAGACGTAATATGTCCATTTTCGGATGCCACCAGTTCGCTAATTTGAAGGAGAGAAGTCCCTCTCTCCATCCCTAAACCTGGTTGTCTCTGCAAACAGCTCTAAGACGTTTTTGATTTTTATTCCAAGTGCGATAAGATCGTTTTTGCTTTGATGAAAGTTTATAATGATGTAAAAAACCGAATTTGAGATGTATAATTAACCAGATACATATTTTGTTCGAGGTTTAACTATAAAGAAATTAAAAAATTGCAATCAAACAGACAGTTAGTTCTGAACGTTAAGAGTCTTAGAGCTAGAAGTCTGTGCCTTTAATTGCAATATGATTATCCATATATAAAGCAAAGCATTGATATCTTTCCCAGCAAAAACATGATATACAGGATACACGTCACAATGTTTCGAACATTGAATTGCACATTTGGCGGTTTTAGGGATGTTAACATTTCATATTTCGCAGCACCCAATTAACTTATATTTCGCGCAAATGTAATTTGACAATTGCCAATAATAATAGTTTTCACAATAAGCAATATAGTTATTATGTTAAATGTTTTATTATAAATAACTCATTCTTCAATTTGGCGTCATTATCTTCAATTTAGCATTAATCTTGCTATTTGGGCGATATTTTTTTGAATTTGCACCTATAAAAAATCACCTGAATGGCGATAATTCACCAAATCAGCCGCCAAGTTCGACACATTTTCCGCCGAACTTTGTAGACACACGTTTCATTATTATAAGTTTCATTATTTTATGACGTGGATTGCATTCAACCCTGCGTTTAAAAGTTCAAAGACAATAAAGAAAAACATTCTTAAATCTAAAAATAAATAATGGCATATTCCAATCCTTTGTAGTGTGGCAATGAAATATTCTGTCCATTGAGTGTCTGTCAACTTCGATTCAAAGTGTAGATGCTTTAAGAAAAACAAAGAATAAAAAAAAATCGTTCCGGTTCGAAACACATTACAACGAAATTAAGGGTGACAGTAACGATAGAGCAAACAGCAACCGAGGTTCTCAAATACAGAGAAAACTGTGGTATTTTTCCCCAACATCTAAACGAAGTACTAAAAGACATGGGTTACGGCATTTGGTGAAATAGGATGGTCAAGAAAATGGGAATGTAAATGTTGTAAAAAATCACTTTGCGTGTAAATGTTGTAAATATTTATCACAATCTGTCTGTGTATTATATTTTATAAATTTACTGTTTATTTTCTTTTAAAACAATTTTATTACATGCAAAATGATGAGATTGCATACAGAAAATGCCTTCATGCAATAAAGAGAGAATGAAATCGTAACTTAAAATCTTGCCTAATTAAATGACAAAAAATCTATTGTGGGCAGCATATGACTTTCCCTGTAGATTAATATTCAAATTATCTTTTTTTTTCTTCAATAATTCATTAAATTGAGTTTAATTGCACATATGAACAGCCACAATAATTGTAAATACCACTGAATTTGCACTTTTAATTCAGTTTTCCTTTTAATTTGGTAACTGGATTGCCTTTCAAGGTGACGTAGCGAAAATGCGGAAAAACTGAAATATCTGGAAAATGGCTAGTCCTAAAGTAATGGGGTCGGTCATATTCTTCTGACCGACTTCATTACTTCAGGACTAGTCGTTTAAAGTTACGTTCAGGACTAGCCTGTCTTCAAAAATCGCGTATAAAATAAGCATTTATAATTGATATATTTGAGCATACGTAGTTCATTATTTTTAGATTTAATGATTTATGTGGGCCATTTCGCAAAAAATGACGTTTTTTTCGAAAGGTACCAAAATCTAATCAGCACCAGAATAACCTATAAGTGATTTATCTACCAAATTTTGTGATATTTGGTCTATTAGTTTTTCTGCTAGAGTGGATAAAAGCAATTTTTGCGACCATTTTGCAAAAGAATCAGTTTCTTTTATCGCGATTCGTACCAAATTCTAATCCGCACCAAGGTCTCTCACAAGGGATTAACCAACCAAATTTTATGAATTTCGCTCAAAGACTTTTTCATTTAGAATGGCTACAAACTCTGTACAGGCAGACACGCAGCGGTCACGGTAAAAAAGTTTTATCATGTTCCAGAGGTCCCAAAACATGTAGTTCCATTGGAAACTCAAGTTGCGATTTTCGGCATTATTCCAATACTTTATATATTACCATGCATTACAGGGAAAATAAAAATCGGATCTGTACAGTACATAATTTTTCCTGTAGACTCATATTCATGTTCTCTTAATTTATTGGATATTCTTTATATATAACTGCACAAAATAACACCCATAATTATTTAAAATTACACTGAATTTGTACCTTCAATTCAATTTTCATTTTCATTTGGTAACTGGACTTATTTTAAAAGGTGGCGCAGAGAAAATGTGAAAAAACTACAATATCTCGAGAAAGTCTAGTCCTAGTGTAATGGGATTGATCTTAGCAGTTGCATTGTTAAAAATTACCTATAAAACAAGCATTTAATTGATATATTTGAGCATACATCGTTTATTATTTTAGATTTTTGAGAGGCTTTTCGCAAAAAAAGGAAGGTTATTTTTCTTCAGCACCATGGTAACCCAAAAGTGACTTATCTACCAAATATTGAAACATTTGGTCTATTACTTTTCCAGCTAGAGTAGATACATGCAATTTTTGCTGGCCATTTCGTAAAAAAATGGCGGGTTCTTTTATCCCGAATCGTACCCAAAACTAATCAGCACCAGATTCATACACAAGAGACTTACCTACTAAATTTTAAGAAATTTGGGTCATTAGTTTTTGAATAAGAGTGGATACATACATTGAACAGACAAGTACAGAGACAGACAGACAGACCCACATCCGTCAAGTAAAAAATATTTTTTTCGTATTCTAGAGGTCCCAAAACGTGTAAATCCGTCGAAAATTCGAGTTGCAATTTTTAGCATGATCCCAATAATTACGCCTTGCATTTCCAGGTATTGCAGGGAAAGTGAAAACATACGATCTTTCGGGACTGTTTAGATTTATTTTTCAGTGCGAACCAGCCAACAGTCGAACACCCAATTAGAGCTCAACTACGTGCTGGTGAAATGCTGTTGTACACCATTGGTGGCATAACCTACAGTGTGAAGGAGAGGTGAAACAAAGAAAGGAAAGAAAACTTAGAAAAACATGACAGAAATTCATTAGAATTTTACCTGGATTTGTTTAAAAATTTTCATATCGCTGGAAATTTCAACATTTTGGCTAATAATTTGTGTATTATACCCTATTTCTTTTAGTTTTACTTGATTATGTTTCTCTTTGTTCCTCTATATTTCTGTTTTATTATTTTTTTATCATCCCATCTTCTAGTTAGTTTTACCTGATTATGTTTCTCTTTGTTTCTCTATATTCTTTTTATTCTATTTTTTATCATCCCATCTTCGTCGATTTTTCCAATTACAATTTTATATTTACTTATCTCTCTTCACACCAGATGGCGCCGTTATTGTATTTTCGTATTATCCATATGCCAAATGAGAGTTTATCACGGAGCTAAACTCTCATTTAGCATATGGATATTTATTTAATCATATGGAGGGAGAAATCTATATAACGTTTCCGAAACAATCGCATCTGAAAATATCATCCCATCTTCTAGTTAGTTTTACCTGATTATGTTTCTCTATATTCTGTTTTATTATTTTTTTTATCATCCCATCTTCGTCGATTTTTCCAATTACAATTTTATATTTACTTACCTCTCTTCACACCAGATGGCGCCGTTATTGTATTTTCGTATTATCCATATGCCAAATGAGAGTTTATCACGGAGCTAAACTCTCATTTAGCATATGGATATTTATTTAATCATATGGAGGGACAAATCTATATAACGTTTCCGAAACAATCGCATCTGAAAATATCATCCCATCTTCTAGTTAGTTTTACCTGATTATGTTTCTCTTTGTTTCTTTATATTCTGTTTTATTCTTTTTTTTTATTATCCCATCTTCGTCGATTTTTTCAATTACAATTTATATTTACTTATCTCTCTTCACACCAGATGGCGCCGTTATTGTATTTTCGTATTATCCATATGCCAAATGAGAGTTTAGCACGGAGCTAAACTCTCATTTAGCATATGGATATTTATTTAATCATATGGAGGGAGAAATCTATATAATATTTCCGGAACAATCGCATCTGAAAATATCATTTTATATAGACAGCAATTTACAATGCGATTTCCATATTTAAGATAAATTAATTTACATTAGATTTAATAATAAATAAAAAATTATGAGATCTTATCGATTTAAAGGTAAAACTTGTGACTTTGGTGAGCAATTTGGTGGCAGATTTGTTGTTAAACGGAAATTCTTTAAAATGTACTACCGTTTTTACTTTTCTTATATGCATAAAGTATAAGAAAAGTATTGTGACGCTGTCGAAACATCGAATTGGAGTTTTTGACGGAATATCACGTTTGGAGCAACGCTGAACTCGAATCGAACGTTTTTTGAGGTAATGTCTGTATGGTGAGTCCTTTAGACTGTGGAGACGATATCTCATATACGGACGGAGTAATTCGAGTGAAATTTAGTACATAAATTACAATCAGTGAATAGTCGCAACAGTTAACAATCAGTGAATAGTCGCAACAGTTAGCAATCAGTGAAAAGTCGCAACAGTTAATAATTAGTAAATAGTCGCAACAGTTAACAATCAGTGAATCGCAATCGATTGTTCTGGGGATTTAAAAAAAAAATCAGAACCTTCAATAATGTTAAGTAAAGAATTATTTCTTATATAATTTTTCATTAGAAAGCGATTTTTAAAAAACTTTAGAACACTATCAATAACCGTTCTCGAAATATTTTACACTTTTCAATTAAATTTTCAAATATCAAAAAATCTGATAAAATTAAAAACTATTGTGAAAAATGCTCTTTTTTCGAATGCAATGTTATGCGGTACATTTTTAACACCATTCTCGTGTATCTAGTTTGTCCCACTTACAAGAAAATATACTTTGGGTAATAGTTTTGTATTTGGATGCCAACAGTTCACCAACAGTAATAATTTGTCTATGACTCGTATAAGATTAATCTATTCAACATACCATCCGCAATGCTTGGAGAAATTTGGGTGACACTTTTGGCAGAATATCGCCCTCTTGGAGACATTATTAAAATCTTGCCAAACGGACGAAAATGTCGCCAAATTTATAAAAATAAGGCTAAATCAAAAAAATGTCGACTAATTGATGAAAATTCAATATCTTGAAAATCATATAACAATTTATTCTAGGATTGACCAATATGTCTGTCCGTAACGCATTTTGAAATTTGGTGGCGGAATATCGCGGAATTGGCGATTTTTTAAAATGTTTTCTAAATCGACGAAAATGTCCCAAAATGGAAAAAAATGTCTCCACCCTGATAAAAATGACGATTGATAGATGAAACTCCAATATCTTAGGAAGAATAAAAAATCCACTATAAGAAATATTCCATTTCTTCGTAAAATTTTGGCGAAAAATTTATCGCGATGTCGCCAACATGATGGCTTTTTTAGATATTGACAAATTGACAAAAATCTAACCAAAATCATAAAAATGTCGCAAAATGGGAGATAATGTTTTGCAAATTTTGAATTCCATCATATGGCGGACATACCTTCGAGTATATAAAAAATATGTTCTCTCAATTTGTCTGTAACGTTTGGCGAGACATTTGATGAACTGGGCAAATAATCTTGCAAAATATCGCCATCTTGGTGCTATGTCACCCCACATTGGCAAATAGATACTCAAAATTTAAACAAGAAAGATCAATCACGCTTAAAGCATTGATTATGAAACACTTTCCAACTTCAATGCAATTTTATTTAAACAAGTCTAAAATGCAATACATTCCTCGGTAATATTTTGAAACTTATCACAATACTGCATTAATTTATTATATTTGAAAACTTAAACCTTCATCGAAAAAAATGAACTTCATTCAAATGACGGCATTGAAATATAAATTGCCTGGTTTAAACATCTCTAAAATGTTATACATTCCTCGGTAAAAGTTTTAGAATTATCATAATACTACGATAATTTATTATACTTGAAAACGTCATCGAAAACAACTGAAATTAATTCAAATGACGTCATAGAAAAAATAACACGCCTGGATCTCTCTATAAAAACAGGATTTCATTCATAACTTTCTCCCATTCATTTCATTCCTCACAATACTATAATAATTTATTTTATTTAAACATTTTACTTAAGACCATGGACCTACAAATAATTAAACTCTATGTTTAAAACTTCATCGAAATAAATCGTCCTTCTCTTTATAAAATAAATTAATATTTCATTCATATCAGCCATGCAGACTCCATGGACTAAATTATTTTGTGTTAAAAAAATACAGGAATTCTAATACAACACATTCTACATATTTTGCTGTTTACATTTTACATAGGTGAAAAATAGGCTTAGTTGTAGAAATAATCAAATTTAGATGAGCATTTAAACTCAAATATATTATCATTGCGTTGTTTCAGTATGTAGATGCACAGAATTTAAGCAAAAATAAAGTTGTTTTAGGACGGACACAACACTCAATATGAATTAAAAAGAACTTAAAAAATCACGATTTTGAAACAAGTTGGATGCCATATATCATTTTGAAGTGGGTCATGTGATCGTTTCATATCATGGTCACGTGATCGTTTCATATAAGAGGTGTAATTATTATTTTAATTTTTATTTTAATTTTTATTTAAAAAACTACTGAATATATTTAGCTGAATTTTTTTTTTATATATTTTATGGAATAATTTGAATATTACCTAAAATTTTCGAAGCAATTTGTGAATTTTAAATCCGCTTAATAAATGTTTGAAAAATTAGTTCCCGTAGGGCTCAATGTATTTCATTTTTTCAACCCGGGTTCAATCCAAAACTAATTGGGTGATATTATTCATTTATAGTCCCATAGGTCCTACAGACCGTCTGAACAACATACTAAAATTTCATTTTGATTAAGTCATTTTTACGGCAGATATCGTGCTACCGGACAGACAGACAGACAGACAGACAGGCAGACAGACAGAATGAACAAAGTCATAAACACTTTTCAACTTTGTTGTAAAGTGTTAATAAAAATGACGCTAAGTTAGCGAAAATTGATGACTTCATCTAATTGATGACTTAACATCTAATTGATGGCTTAATTCTTAAAATATTTTAATATATGGGTTTTATTGCTTATTGATGATGCTTTCAATATTGATAATTATGAACTTAGTATTGCGTGAAATATAAGTTATCTGGTTACTTTTAAACAGTTTTGCATACTGTTATCCAAAAAGAGAGGCAAATGTACATTTCGACGTTAAAAACAAAATACCGTGGTTCTTACGCATTATTTTTTTATTGCAAAAGAAACAATTACATTTCGTTCGATAAGGATAGTACTGGGATTAGCTAAGGATGCTCTGCCCCAATTAGATTTTTTGAATCACATAAGAATTTTGGAAATGTTCATACTCACTTTCATTTTTAAATTTTAGTCCTTGAATACTAACATCATCGTGTGATGACCAAGAGATGACAGGGAAGTGAACATAAGACCATTTATAACAATTTCGCTTATAACGAATAAATAGCTATTGTAGTGTTTAATGTCGATACTAATGAGAACCGATTTTAGAGTTTTAGGAAAAATATTTTTGTCTTCTAATATTTAGGATCAACTGTGCAAAAAATAGTGTACAATTCATTTATAAAAGTTGAAGATAACTTTATTTTATTTTGCTCCTGATCGATTACAGTGGAACGTAATTTCAAAAAATCCCAGATAATTTCATTAAATCTCCAAAAGCCATCCTGATCCACAATACATTCAAAATGTTTTTCATTCTGACCTAATATTTTCAATCTACTCAAAAATAAACGGAGAAGGTTTCTAGAAAAACTCGAAATCTGGCAATGCACGATGCCTGACCAGCGCCCTCTCTGAGTCACTAATAGAAATTGATGACGCGGGGAGAAACAGAACGAAGCACAGCAGAACGAAAGAAGGAACAACGAATCTATTGCTAGTTTGTGAAAGAGGTACACAGCTCTCCATATTTAATGGGACAGTGTTTGAAAAAAATCCAATTTGCTGAGCCCTCTACAAGCAAATGTTTTAGGTTCTGGTTTTATATTTCCATCTAACACAATTGATATACCGCTACAATTACAGCCGTATAAAAAGTGGAATAAGTTACAATGTTGTGCGTTATAAAAGAAAAAATTCTTTGTATGATAATTTTTATGAGTAAACATTATTTTTCAGCAAAGCATGGTTATTTACAACAGAAAAAAAACATAAAATATAAAACTATTATATTACATTTGTTCAATGGATTTTACTTTAGTCAAAAAGAGTTAAAAACACGTTTTATTTTTAACACTTTACAACATAGTTGAAAAGTGTTTATGACTTTATTCGTTCTTAACACTTTACAACATAGTTGAAAAGTGTTTATCACTGTGTTCATTCTGTCTGTCTGTCTGTCTGCCCATTGTCCGGTGTAAATTGGGTGGCACTTCCCGGCCGTCCAAACAGTTAACTTACACCTTTCTGGTAGGTCGGACGGTCTGGGTAACAACAACAACAACAACCCTTTATATGAAGAGATTACGTGACCCACTTCAAAATAAAATATGCCATCCATCTTGTGTCAAAATCGTGATTTTTAAAGTTCTTTTTAAATTATATTTAGTGTTGTAACCGTCCTAAAACCGCTTTATTTTTCTTTAAATTCTGCGCATCTACATTCTGAAACAACGCAATTACAATATATTTGAGGTTAAATGATCATTAAATTTTGATTATTTCTACAATGAAGCCTAATTTTCATTTATGGAGAATGTAAACACCAAAAGATGTAGAATGAGTTGTATAAGAATTGCTGCATTTCTTTAACACAAATTATTTAGCTCATGGAGTCTGCGATATAGCTGATATGAATGAAAAATTCATTGATTTTTCATAGAGAATCAGACGATTTTTTCGATGAAGTTTTAACCATAGAGTAAAATTACTTGTACCTCCATTGTTTTAAGTTTTTAAATAAAATAAATTATGTTAGTATTCTGATTAATGAATGGAATGGAAAAAAGTTTATGAATGAAATGCTGCTTTAAATATAGAGAGCCAGGCGATTTATATTTCGATGACGTCATTTGAATAAAGTTCATTTGTTTTCGATGAAATTTTCAAATATATTAAATTATTGTATTATTATGATAATTTAAAATATATTACCGAGGTAGGTATCGCATTTTGGAGATGTTTAAATAAAAGTGCATTGAAGTTGGAAAGTGTTTCATAATCAATGATTTATGCATGATTGATCTTTCCTGTTTTTCACTTAACGAAGTATTAAACTAGCTATGTATGATGTAGTGGGCTAAAATAATACATGTGTGGGTATAATACATGTGTGTGTATTATATATGCTGTTATAATTTCTATTTTAGCTTCGTATAATTTTTTTAAAAATATTAAAAAGTAAAGTAAAACATATATTTATTGCAATTTGATAAAATCAAAGAAAATTGCTAGCAAACAACTACTTCATTGAGAGTTACTTAGTGCCATCAACAAAATTATCTGCATTTTTTTTTTCAATCGAGCATCTTAATTATTAAGGAATACTTAAGTAACATATATGAGTAAAAATAACACGAAAAGTATGTACGTTTATCAAGTTTCCCTTATCTATCGAACAAAGTGCATTTTCATTTATTGATCTTAATCATTGCAAATAAATTGTTTGTATAAAATAGTTCAATCTGCAAAGTTTGGTGTCGATTAGAATATGCTTTTAAAAGTTAAAACCTGTAGAAACAAGGCAAGAAGTTGAACTATAGAGTGATACTCGCATTAAATAGCGTCACCAGAATTATATTTTAGAGGTGGAGGGTAACAAATTACCGTGTTTCGCATTTCTTTAAACCTCATTTCTACGATTTTCAATGGGTTCTGATGAGTCCCCTGGAGGATTATGATTACCAAATCTCCCCACTACTGCTTAGTATGCATGTATTTACTGTTCAAAATTAGTAAATACCTAAAGAAGAAGATGAATAATATATTGAAACTTAAAATATCTTCACGGCATATTGTCTGTTTCCGAAAGAAAAGGATATTAGCTGGCAGTCATTATTATTACCTTTAGGCCCAGGTCACGCGCGTTTGACGACAAATGTTGTTACTTTGACGACACATTTGATTAAATATCGCGGTGACTCTTGAATTATGTTGTTTAATTAATAATTTCAAAAGTTGCTTAGATATTTTGAGAGGTGTCTGCAGATGATATAATCTGGATCGTTCATTCCAGCTGGTCATCGTTCATTAAAAAATACAGGGTCTTTTAAAAGTCCGTATAAACTTTAAAAATTCATTAAAAATCGAAAAATCATCGGAATGAGAAATTACAAATCGAAAAATCATCGAAGTGCAGTTGAAGTACATCATTAAAGTACGGTTTATACCATAAATATTGCCAGGACGAGGTTTTTCTTTTGACGTGAAAAAATACTGTAGTTGAAAAAATCACCTATAGGTGGCGCTGAACGCATTAGAAAGACAAAGAAAATAACTTTCTGTACGTTTCAAATCGTGTGATAAGCCTGAGTAATCCTGAACAGGTGATAGCAGATTTTCCCTTTTTAGATTTTTCCTAAATCGGAATTTTCGCAAAGCATCTGATGCTGATTCTCCGCTCACGTAATACAGCTTCACTAACAAGGCTTTCTGGATCAAGGTTAACATTCTCGCAAAAACTTCTTCTATGAAACGTTTACTAATAAATCAAATTAAAAATCTACAGATCACTACAGCTCTATTATAACAGCCGCATTTGCATACTTCTGGAAGATGTATTCGGGTAAGCGCCACCTGTAGCTGATTTTTTAAACAACAAAATTTTTTTAAGTTAAAAAAATAAATCCTCCGTTCTGGCAAAACTTATAGTACAAACGGTACTTTAATGATGTACTTCAACCGTACTTCGATGATTTTTCGATTTTTAATGAATTTTTATAGTTTATACGGACTTTTGAAAGACCCCCCTCACAGCAAAGAACGTCCCATGTGTGATAGTGGAGTTGTAGTCACGTGACACCTGGGTCACAATGTGACATCATATTTGTGACTTCTATGCGACGTTACTAATTAGTAACTTTGTAACTTCATTGTGATTATATAGTGAGAAGATTCCACAATCTGATTAACACGTAACAATCTGACGACATTACAATGGCAATTACAATGTGACGTCACAAACAAGTTAATATGCGACGTCCCAAACGACCATGAAAATGACCAAAATGATTTCGCTGGGACCTCAATATGACATTGCCAAGACGACCTCAATATGACACTGTTGGACCTCAATATGACATTGCTACTGTGACGTCCTGTGACGTCCCAAAGTCACAGTGTGACGTAAATCTTACGTCACTGTGAAAGAAAATGCTGTTAGGGCCTGTACTTAACGTACCACGAATCAAATCGAATTGTGAATACGTCAATGTTTTGAGAATATAATCGTATGTATTATACATGAAGGTTTGCTGTTTTATTATATTTCATGGCTTATTTGTGACCTTGTCAATTTTCTAGAGGGTTATTAGTTGTATATTTTTCGTGTTTACACTTGCTGGTGCTTTTGATAAAGCATTGATTATCCAGAAATTCAGACTTATTCTTGTATCCTAAAACTATGTTTCCTGTTCCTAAGGTTGAATAGAAACAATGCATACATTGAACATGTAAAATTTGATTTGGTTTCCTTCCCTAACAGCATTTTTTTCACAGTGACGTAAGGTTTACGTCACACTGTGACTTTGGGACGTCACAGAACATTGCTATACGTCTCGGCAATGTCATATTGAGGTCACACAGAAGTCATTTTGTTCATTTTCATGGTCGTTTGTGACGTCGCATATTAACTTGTTTGTGACGTCACATTGTAATTGCCATTGTAATGTCGTCACATTGTTACGCGTTAATTAAATTGTGTAAACGCCACAAAATATAGTCACAATGAAGTTACTAATACGTAACGTCGCATAGAAGTCACAAATATGATGTCACATTGTGACCCAGGTGTCCTGCAACGTCACTGTCACACATGTGAAGATCTTTGCTGTAAGGGTTGTGGCTTCAATACTTTCATAGCTCTTTGGTGCATATTTAAGAACAAGCTTTTTTCAAAATTTCTCTTAGTTCTGCAATATAATTTAACGTATGAAGTTGTTGTTGTCATGTATTTTAAATGTGATACAATGTGGAAAAGATAAGCAGACAATCTCCCTTTGGATGTTTAACAGTAAAATAGGGTTACATAACAATGCAGTTAAAAATACTAAAGGATGAAAAAGCAATGTATTGCGGTAGCATTAAAGATAACAAAAATAATTTAAACAAAACATTAAAAGAGTTAAAAATAATTTGTTTCCTCGCTAAGAAAAAGCAAAATAAAATAATTGATTTTGACTAGCAGTATCATAATCGGTGAACTACGCATTAATCCAATATTTTAAATTTTGGGCTTTAATTTTGTACTGGTAGATTATTGTAATTTTTCTTTTAATGAATTGGAGGCGTAAAAAAATTAAACTGCTAAAAATAATTTGTTTCCTCGTTAAGTGAAAGCAAAATAAAATACTTTATTTTGACTAGCACTTCCATAATCGGTGAACAAAAACATTGATCCAATATTTTAAATGCTGTGCTTGATTTTTATATTTATAGATTGTTGTAATTTTTAACACTTTACAACAAAGTTGAAAAGTGTTTATGACTTTGTTCATTCTGTCTGTCTGTCTGTCTGTCTGTCTGTTCGTTAGCACGATAACTGCCGTAAAAATGACTTAATCAAAATGAAATTTTAGTATGTTGTTCAGACGGTCTGTAGGACCTATGGGAATATAAATAAATAATATCACCCAATTGGTTTTGGATTGAACCAAATTTTTTCAACCCAATTGGTTTTGGGTTGAAAAAATGAAATACATTGAACCCAATGGAACCACATTTTTCAAACATTTTTTAAGCGGATTTAAATTTCACAAATTGCTTCGAAAATTTTAGGTAATATTCAAATTGTTCCATAAAATATATAAAAAAAATTCAGCGAAATATATTCAGTAGTTTTTTAGATAAAAATTAAAATAATAATTACACCTCTTACATGAAGCGATCACGTGACCATGATATGAAACGATCACGTGACCAACTTCAAAATATAATACGGCATCCATCTTGTCTCAAAATCGTCATTTTTAAAGTTCTTTTTAATTCATATTGAGTGTTGTATTCGTCGTAAAACCTCTTTATTTTCGCTTAAATTCTGTGCATCTACATACTGAAACAACGCAATGACAATATATTTGAGTTTAAATGAGCATCCAACTTTGATTATTTCTCTAACGAAGCCTATTTTTCACTTATGTGAAATGTAAACAGCAAAATATGTAGGATGAGTTGTATAGGAATTGCTGTATTTTTTAATGCATAGCTGATATGAAAGAAATATTCATTGACTTTACCGAGAGAAGGACGATTTTTTGCGATGAAGTTTTAAGCATAGAGTTAAATTACTTATAGCTCCATGGTCTTAATTTTTAAATAAAATAAATTATTATAGTATTGTGATGAATGACATGAATGGGAAATTATTTATGAATGAAATGCTGCTTTTTTTAGAGAGAGCTAGGCGTGTTATTTTTTCTATGACGTCATTTGAATGAATTTCAGTTGTTTTCGATGAAGTTTTTAAATATAATAAATTATCGTGGTATTATGATAATTCTAAAATTGTTACCGAGTAATATATCACATTTTAGAGATGTTTAAACCTGGCAATTTATATTTCAATGCCGTCATTTGAATGAAGTTCATTTTTTTGGATGAATGTTTAAGTTTTCAACTATAATAAATCAATGTAGTATTGTGAGAAGTTTTAAAATATTACCGAGGAATGTATTACATTTTAGACATGTTTAAATAAAATTGCATTGAAGTTGGAAAGTGTTTCTTAATCAATGCTTTAAGCATGATTGATCTTTCTTGTTTTTAATGAATTGGTGAAGCCTGGAGACGTAACAAGGATTAAAACAGTTAAAAATAATTTATTTCTTCGCTAAGTGAAAACAAAATTAAAAAAAATATTTTTTGACTAGAACTAGCATAATCGGTGAACAAAACATTGATCCGATATTTTAAAGATTGTGCTTAAATTTTGTACTTATATAGTGTTGTATCTTTTTTTTATGAATTGATGGAGCATGGAGACATAAAAAATATTAAAACAAACAAATATGATTTGCTTCTTCGCTAAGTGAAAGCAAAATAAAAAACTTTATTTTTACTAGCAGTAACATAATCAGTGAGCACTGATCCAATATTTTAAATGCTGTGCTTGAATTTTATACTTATAGATTGCTGTAATTTTTCTTTTAATGAATTGGTGGCGCATGGAGACGTAAGACAAGATACAGAATAAATAGTGATTCACCCAATAGTTCGAGAAAGGCGTACTGCAGTCTTCCTTGCAGGTTCTGCATATTTAATGAAAAAAAACTATCGGAGGAAAATCCAATTTACTGAGCGCTCCAGGAAGTGGTTCAGGTTTTGTTTTTGTTTTAACTGAAATGCATATTGTCATAAAAATGCATTTCACGTAGTGAAAGCATTTTTATGAAATTAAACAAATAAAAATGTTTATAAAAATGCTTCTTAAAATAGCAGCTCTACGATCCTAAACAATATCTGCTTTTTCGATTTATCCATTAAGAATCTCTAATGTATTTGGGGTAAAATGGACTTACATCAGTCTAATTATTTTATGTAAAATAGCATTTAGTACAACTGACTAAGTACAACGGAAACGTTTTAAATCTAAGTACAACGGAAGTGTTTTAAAACTAAGTAAAATGGAAGTGTTTTAAAACTAAGTACAACGGAAGCATTTGAATACTAAGTACAACGGAAGCTTTTGAAACTAAGTACAAGGGAAGCGTGTTAAAACTATGTACAACGGTAGCGTTTAAAAACTAAGTACACCAGACGCGTTTTAAAATTTACGAAACACATTTTCTAACATCTTATGCGTTATAGGAAAATTCGTTATAGGACAATGGTGTGCAATTGATATTAAGTCCACAAAAATTACAAAATAAAATTTAAAATGTCAACTTAGCTATTTATTTTCAAAGAACAATTTCTTACAATTTTGTTTCTCATTTTGAGTTAGACTTCAATTTTACAGTTTTTAAACTGTTTTACCATTTAAGTTTTATTACACAAATGGTATTAATAAGTAATTATTACACAAGTAATTATTACACAAATGCTTTTAGATGTTTTTTCTTCAGAATTCTGCTTGATATCAGAATTAGTACAGAACATATTTTTATATATTGGCATAAATGCATATTAGTAGGGGTGGGGCAGCCCAGTGGTTAGCGCGCAAAGATTGTACTTGGGCGATCCGAGTTCGATTCCCGTCTCTGCCCACTCTATCATCGTGTTCACCTGGAGGACGGGCATGTTAAGCATGTGGGTCCGTAAGTCCTTTCAAGAGGTTGGTAATGTAGGGGAATGAGCGTACGGTCCCTGTGGATGCAGTCCCCACAGGGTCCCGGTCTAAGTTTGGTGGTACTTACCGATCATCCAAACAGATACCTTACAGTTTCGGGTATTTCAGCCGGTTTGGGTCGAACAAGAAGAAGAAAGGCATATTAGTGTAATTACGACATTTTATTCACAAAATTTAATTCAAATAAATAAACTATGTTTCAAATTTTAATGTATAGGCGATCAAAAAGGCAGATCTGCTGTTAAGAATGCGATGCATTCTAAATAATAGGATAAGAAATGTAGATTTTTTCCCTGAGAGTGGAAAATAAGAAGTATGATTGGTGGTATTAATGTGTTTGTTGTTATTCATACATTTGTTGGTATTCAAGCAACTTATCATGCGTTTGGTGTTATTCATGAACTTATCACGTGTTTTCCAAAGGAATGTGTACTACTGTGAATATGTTTAATGTTTTACATATCAGTCACATGAATTGACGAACTCCACAGTCATTCTACATAATATGAAAATCTTAGTTCTCAGTGTATCTATCCTCCGTGCTTCAGTATCCCAAACTTCTCTATAAGTAGACAGTAATGATACATGGCAGTGGGTCATTTAGTAGCAAATTTAAATGCAATATTTCCTTAATTTGCATTTTAAGTGCATGCCACTATTTTCTCGAAGTTTATGTAGCTTGAGAAAATTAAAAATTATTGTTGTTTGATCAGTTTAGCCCATAGAAAAATAAATAGCTGTGGTTCTGAAATTTAACATTCGACATTTTTAACCCTTTACAATACAGTTGAAAAGTGTGAATGACGTTGCTCAGTCTGTCTGTCTGTCTGTCTATCTGTCTGTCTGCCTGCCCGTTAGCACGATAACTGCCGTAAAAATGACTTTATCAAAATAAAATTTTAGTATGTTGTATTCAGACGGTCTGGGGGACCTATGGGAATATAAATGAATAATATCACACAATTAGTTTTGGATTGAACCCGGGTTGAAAAAATGAAATACATTGAACCCTATGGGACATAATTTTTCAAACATTTTTTAAGCGAATTTAAAATTAACAAATTGCTTTGAAAGTTTTAGGAAATATTCAAATTATCCCATAAAATATATAAAAAACATTTCAGCAAAATATATTCAGTAGTTTTTTTAAATAAGAAAAAATAATAATTACACCATTTATATGAAGCGATCACATGGCCATTACATGAAGCCATTGCACTTGACCATTACACGTGGTCATTACACTTGACCCACTTTAAAATAAAATATGGCATCCATCTTGTGTCAAAATCTTGATTTTTAAAGTTCTTTTTAATTCATATTGAGTGTTGTATCAGTCCTAAAACCTCTTTATTTTTGCTTAAATTCTGTACATCTACATACTGAAACAATGCAATTACAATATATTTGAGTTTAAATGATCATTTAAATTTGGTTATTCCTACAACAAAGCCAATTCTTCACTTATGGAAAATGTAAACAACAAAATATATAGAATGAGTTGTATAAGAATTGCTGCATTTCTTTAACGCAAAATTACTTAGCTCATGGAGTCTGTAATGTAGCTGATATGAATGAAATATTCATTGATTTTACAGTGAGAAGGACGATTTTTTCGATGAAGTTTTAAGCATAGAGTTTAATTACTTGTATCTCCATTGTCTTAAGTTTTTAAATAAAATAAATTATTATAGTAATGTGATGAATGAAATGAATGGAAAAATATTTATGAATGAAATGTTGCTTTTAGAGAGCCAGGCGTGTTATATTTCGATGACGTTATTTGAATACATTTCAGTTGTTTTCGATGATGTTTTCAAATATAATAAATTATTGTAGTATCCTGATATTTTTAAAAATATTACTGAGAAATGTATTACATTTTAGAGATGTTTAAACCAGCCAATTTATATTTCAATGCCATCATTTGAATGAAGTTCATTTTTTTCGATGAAATTTCAAGTTTTCAAATATATTAAATTAATGTAGTATTGTGATAATTTTAAAAATATTACCGAGGAATGTATCGTATTTTAGAGATGCTTAAATAAAATTGCATTGAAGTTGGAAAGTGTTTCATAATCAATGATTTATGCATGATTGATCTTTCTTGTTAACACTTTACAACATATTTGAAAAGTTTTTATGACTTTATGACTTTGATCATTCTGTCTGTCTGTCTGTCCGTTCGCACAATAACTGACGTAAAATAACTTTATCAAAATGGAATTTTAGTATGTTGTTGAGACGGTATGTGGGACATATTGGAATGTAAGTGTATAATATCACACAATTAGTTTTGTATTGAACCCGGATTCGAAAAATGAAATATATTGAACCCTATGCGACGTAATTTTTCAAACATTTTTTAAACGCAGTTAGAATTCACAAATTGCTTCGAAAAGTTTAGGAAACATTCAAAGTATTCCATAAAATATATAATAATTACACAAATATAATATGAAGATATCACGTGATCCACTTCAAAATAAAATATGGCAACCATTTTTTTCCAAGAGTAAAAATTGTGATTTATAAAGTTCTTTTAAATGTGTATTTAGTGTCGCAACCGTCCTAAAACCGCTTTATTTTTCGTATTTTTTGTGCATCTATATCCTGCTCCAACGCAATTACAATATTTTTGAGTTTAAATGATCATCAAACTTTGATTATTTCTATAACGAAGCCTAATTTTAATGGATACAGAATGTAAACAAGCGATTGTAAGATGAGTTGTATAAGAATTGCTTAATTTTTTTCATGCAAAATTATTTAACTTAGTTTGGAATAACAGTGTATGAATGAAATATTCTTTGCTTTTACATAGAGAGGCAGAAGATTTATATTTCGACGACGTCATTTGAATAAAGTTCATTTTTTTTTATAAAGTTTTGAGTTTTTAAGTAAAATAAATTATTGTAGTTCTGTGACATTTAAAATAAATTCGCCGCTAAATGTATCTCATTTTGGAGATGTTTAAATAAAATTGCTGTTGGAAAGAGTTTCATAATCAATGCTTTATGCGTGACTGATCTTTCTTGCTACTAACTTATTTTATGCCTAAGTAAAAATTTATTTTCATAACTATTGTATTTATATCTCAAATTTCATAAAAATATGATCTTTAATTACACTAATAAACATTTTGATTTATATAATAGTGCAAACTGGTCATCTTTGTTCGGCACATTTTACTGTAAAGTTTTGGTTAAGGAGCAATAAATCCATTCCTTCAATCGCCGAATTCAAATTGAATTAAGACGCAGGATGGCATTTTTTCCACCAAAAAGTCTAGCTTACTCTAACCACTAGACTATCCCACTCCTTTTTGTCAACACTTCTTCCTCTTCCCAAACCTTCCCACCTACCCGAAGGTATAAAGTATCTGTTTAGACGGCCGGAAAGTGACGCCCAATTTAGACCAGAACCCAGTTGAGGCGGCATTCACAGGGACCCTACCCTACCCTACCCTACGTCTTTTATCATAAAGTTTTCGGAAAGACTTACAGATTTCACGTGCCCATACTCGACGGGAACACGAAGATAGTTTGGGCAAAGTCGGGAATCGAAATCATGTCGTTCGGGTGCAATACTCATGCCTTAACCACTAGGCTGTCTCACCCCTGATGCAATGTTTGGTATGATGAGGAAATTGAGTCTAATTTCCTAGTAATATTTTTTAATTCATCGCAAACATGAAAAGTTCACTCGCCTATGAAGTTACGGTATAAATAGATAAGGACTTAGTTAATACGAATTTTACTATTTCGACATAAAAAATGCAAAAAAAATAAAAATATATATAATACTAATTAGTCCTGGATTCTCTCCTTTATTCTATCAATATTGATAAAAATATTATGCATTCTGAAAAATCGAATTTGAAGTCATAGGAGAACGCTATATGATTTGAAAATATGAGCAACTTTAAACAAGAAAGATCAATCATGTATAAAGCATTGATTTTAAACACTTTCCAACTGAAATGCAATTTTATTTAAGCATCTCTAAAATGCGATACATTCAGCGCTGATATATTTTAAATTATCACAGTACTACAGTAATTTATTATATTTGAAAATTTAAAACTTTAGAGAAAGGAATGAACTTTATTCAAATGACGTCATCGAAATATAACTCGTCTAGCTCTCTATGTAAAAGCACCGAAATTTTTATTCATATCACTTATATCACAGGCTCCAGAACTAAATAATTTTGTGTGAAAAAAATTCAACAATTCATATAAAACTCCTCTTACAATCACTTTTTTACATTCTGCATCCATTAAAATTAGGCTTCGTTGTAGAAATATTAAAAGTTTCATCATTTAAACTGAAATATCGTAATTCTGTTGGTACATACTATAAGTTGCACAAAAAATGAAACATAAAGCGGTTTTAGGACCGATGCAACACTAAAATGAAAATGTAAAAGAACTTTAAAAATCGCGATTTTTACAGAAGATGGCTGACATATTTTCTTTTGAAGTGGGTCACGTGATCTCTTCATATAATATGGGTGTAATTATTATTTCAATTTTTATTTAAAAAACTACTGAACATATTTTGATGAATATTTTTTATACATTTTACTGGATAATTTAAATATTTTCTAAAATTTTCTCAGCGAGTTTTGGAATTTTAACTTTGTTTAAAAATTGTTTGAAAAACTAGGTCCTATAGGGTTAAATGTATTTCACATTTCACCAATGTTCAATCCAGTACTAATTGGATGAAATTATTCATTTACAGTCCCATATATCCCACAGATCGTCTCAGCAATATACTGAAATTTCATTTTTATAAAGCCAATTTTGCGGCTGTTATCGTGAGAACGGACAGACAGACAGAATGGATAAAGTCATAAACATTTTTCACCTAAGTTGGAAAGTGTTATGTTCTATGTTAAAAGTGTTATGTTAAAATATATGTTCTAAAAGAAATCTTTTAAATCTTGTTCTTACGCCACGCCGATTTACTAAATTGTTAATTATTTTTATGTTTTATATATGAATAACAATCAAATTAAAGCAGTGGAAATATTTACCGATGACATTTTTCAATCATTATAATATATTCAATATTTTCTTCATATTTTATTTTTAAATAATATTTTTTTAAATTTCAGTCCCGAAAGCGCATAGTGCTGAGAGCGTAGTGTTCAACAAATTTATTTACAACTCATTTATAATATTCAAGACTTCCTTTTGTATTTTAATTGCACTGCAATTTTATATTTTTACTCAGATTATTGAATTATATTTTTCCACAGAAGTTATAGATACCATAATTTGTCCATCTGTTTTTCTTCAAATGGATGAAATCCTCGGTTTCAATGAAACTTAATTAGCGAGAATGTATTTCCAAGGTAATTTCTTCGAACCTCTGAAGACTCTAAGTTAATCAACAGAACACCGATAGTGCTGGTAATACACTGGGTTTGATCAAGTTATTTTAATCAGTTTTGGAAGGGGAAATGTATTCTTCAAATGTTTCGTGTTTTTAAATTTTGAATTAAATATGTGCATGTTAACATAGTAACATTAAGGGGAATCTAGTTTCTAAATGTTTAACTTTCATAAAGTTTGAAATTATTGCATTAAATATATCTCCAATAAAATAAGATCATTCGAAGATATTAGTTATTATATGAAAATTGAATGTTTGCATTTAACAGATCGGAAAATTGCATTAAATAAAAGTTTTATTAAACTGCTATATTAAATTTCAGGGTTTTGAATTCAGAGAACAACATGTAATTTGATATAGTAAGTTAATGGAACTTGTTCTTGAAAACATCAAACACATCACTATGATGTTGACCCATAATGATATACTAGTACATGAAATAACTTATATTTATTTATGATCACTGAAGGAACATTTTAGTGATAAAAATATTTTTGGAATCAATCCCATTATTTAAAATATTTCTTTTGTAATTATATTTTATTTTAAATACATTTTGTTCGTTTATAATTCTCCCGTGGTGAAGGGGCGCCTACGCACCACGTCCACAAGACCCCCCAGGGTATCCCAAGGCGAGGGGGAGGATATTTGCAGCTTTACTTTTACAGAGGCTTCCCGAAGGGCGGAAGTCTGACTTGGCCTCGCCTAGACAACATCCATGGCCTCTGGCGAGATTCAAACCCGCAACCCAGCAATCCAGAGATCAGACGGAAACGCATCCCCCTGACCGCTCAACCACCGGATCGGCCTAAAATACATTTAAATTCCATAAACTACTATATATGAACTACTGTTTTTTCGAGAACACGTCCGTTAAAAATCTTGTAAAAAGAAAGCATTAAGAGGATCTACGAACTCCGAATCTGGTTCAAATCCAGTACGAACGACGTTTCACTATTGTCGTTTTGGAGACGGTAATAACTATTGGTGAAACTGGTAATGGCAGAATGATGCACAGTTTGAATAAAAGCTCGCTACCTTAAAAGGATGCATCAAAATATGCCTGTGCATGTATTCATAGTTTATAAGCTGTTTCACATTTAAAATTAGGTTGTTTGGTAGCAGCAAATGCTATTAAAAAGCAATATGTCGATCATCAATAGAAGCCCATAAATAAAAACAGGTAGTTCTGTAATTTTTGACAATGAATCAAGAGAAAACACAGTAGGTATGAAATAACTGCAAAAGGTGTACGTCTGCAATTTATACGGGATAACAAAAAAGTATATTGTGTACTTTCGACATAGATAGATGCTTGTTTTTATAACGATTTGCTAATAACTAAAGTCCAGAAAATATTCCTCAGGTAATTCCATTAAATCATGAAAAATCCTTGCAGTCTCTGCAATTCCCGAAATGCTTGAAATGTATTTCTCCCTTGTTTACATTGAACTAAAAAGTAAGCAATGCTGGAATCCATTGAATCTCAAAAGCTGGCAACGTAGACGGTCTGACAAATGTTTTCTCGGATGCACTAATAGAAATTGATGATCCAATAAGAGGCTGGATGAAGCTGAAGTGGAAGAAGAAACAACGAATTTCGTTCGTTAGTTTCAGGGTAGGGCACAAATCTTCGTTTTGGACCCTCTATATTTAATGGCATGGCGTTGGGAGCGAAATTCAATTTTCAGAGTCAAACAAATATTTAACGTTATGTACTTTTCTTTTCCTTGTAATGGGAATTATAATTTGTAGAATCATTTATTCTGCATGTAAGAAAATGAGTAAGATAGACCTTTGTAAAAAATTTTTCTAGCTTATGCACTAACTATAAATTACGAAATGTGTTTTAAATGAAATTGTTTGCAATCATTGTTTACGCAACTACTAAGTCAGCTCAAAATATCAAACGATGTATTTATTTTTTTTAACAATGACATAATCAGTGGTTGTTTGAATGTTCAAATGCACTCTTGAATATTCTGTATACAGTAAAATTTCTTTTAAATATAAGTTATCCATATTCAATAATTGCATCTTTCTTTTCTATTTGAAAGTGAATCAAGTAAAACAGCCTGTCAGTGATAACGATATCCCTAGTAGCATGAGAATATTGGTCCGATATTCTGCCAATATTGCATATATTGGCGTTTCATCGGCAATATTGCCACGTACGCCAATATTTAAGATACATTGGCCGACAGTATTGACTAGATATTGGCATTGCATTAGAAACATTTTCAATATCTGGAATATATTTGCAATCAATACTAGCTAACACATCGGGTATATACTGATTGTCAATATTGGCATTGCGATATTGAGATACAGTGAAAATATTTCACTCACCCAAAGTAGTCATCGAAGATGCGATAAAGTGTGAGTTCAAGACAATAAAATATATGTGCTATCAACAACTGGCCAGACTTTTTAACTCCAGAAAAAGGACATTTTATTTGACAAAAATTGGGACTAGTGCAATAAAAGTGGTGCCTCTAATAACTTACCACAATTATAAATAATTAATTATTCTCTTCTGTTACCTGGTTAATGGTTTGTAAATGGCGTCGTTAATACTTACGAATAGTTCAGAAAAATATATTGAAACTAAACTACGAAAATGACGACATTTTAACAACCTTAAAAATATGTTACATAAGGTTTATTTGTTATTGTTTTTATTCTTAATATTATTAGCATGAAAATAATTACTCGCAGTACAATGTTTATTTATATTTTTATAAACACAATAATATTTTTACATATCAGTATAAAAGAGCAAATTTATTACGTTCGCTGTTGGCGAACTATATAATCTATCACATGTTTTGGATTCCAATATCATAAATTTTATGTTTTGAAATTGTTAGGGGTATAAACGTAGTAAATATTAATATATTCGAAATATTTTTAAATAAAATACAAAACCGATACAAAAATTCAAAACTGTTAAAATGTGTTAACTTGTCCCAATCTTCCCTATAAAGAAAATTATTTTCTTATTTGACATAGATAAAGTTTCGTTCCCGAAGCAATTTCTTTAACTGAATTACTGACAAAGACATAAAAAAACCCTTTAGTTAATTTTATTAAATCCTCAAATAAACTCACACTTCGTGAGTCATTTGAAGTAATGTACTTTCTTGTTTACAATCTACTAAAAAATAAACGGCATGGACGAATCCAGCTAGCAAATCGAAAACTGGCAACGTGCGATGCCTGACCAGCGTCTTTCTGGAGGTACTAATAAAAATTGATGATAGGAGAAGCAATAGAAAACAGCGAGAAGAAATAACAACAAACACATTGCTCGTTCGTAAAGAAGAACCTCATCTTACTGATGTCTTTATACTTAATAGAACAGTTCAAGTAGTGAAATACAATTTACTGAGCTAAAATCAAATGTTTTATGTTCTAATTTTCTATCTTCCTTAAATCAGAATTGATAATTTGGCCCTTCTACATACGGAATTAACTGAATTATTGGGCGTTCTACATACAAAAAGATTCTTTCATAGATTGGGGTTTGTTTCTTCAATGGTTCATAGTTCTACATGTTCTCACTATGAAAAATTTGACATATCCGAATTCTTATTTTCCGCCAAAATAGCAAATTTATATTTTGCTAAGAATTATTGAAATTGGAAAAATTAAAATAAGGATGCCAAATTACATTGAAATTGTTTAATTGCTTTAAAGATGGTGGATTAAATAAACTCTGAGGATTAAGTAAAATGTAAAATATAAGGGGATCTGCCTCCTGCTCGCTACGCTTCGTCAACGGCTGTCTCCTACTCGCTGCACTCGCAGAGCTCGCTTCATATCTATCCTCCTAAAAATTCTACTTTCAAAAATATCTTTTCCTATACCTACATATTTTCCACAGGAGGTAAAAGCAGGGATTTTTCTTAGCCCAAGGAATCCAAAAACTGAATCCCTCAATCCTAAGCTCGCTTCGCAAGTTATTTCATTCCAAACTAAAGTTTAAATCGATAAACGGTTTATTTCATCGTGTTACTCTATAATTTCTCTATAAATGTACCAAATTTCATATTTTTGTATACTACAGTTTTTACGGTACCAGACAGAGAATTCGCTAAACGTCCCGATACGAATATTTCACTTCAGAAGTGCATAAAAAGTAAAATATCTTATAAACTACATCGAAATTAAACACGAAAGATCAGTCATGCATAAGCATTGATTACGAAACACTTTCCAACTGAAATGCAATTCCATTTAAAAATTTTTAAAATGTGATACATTCAATGGTGATATCTTTTACATTATCACAGTACTACAGTAATTTATTATACTTAAATATTTAAAACTGTATCGAAATATAAATCATCTGATTCTCTATGCAAAATCAATGAATATTTCATTCATATAACTTGTATTCCAGATTCCAGAGCTAAATAATTTTTGTGAAAAAAATTCAGCAATTCTTATGGAACTCACCTTACAATCGCTTCAGATATGTGCATTCTACATAAGATAAAATTGGGCTTCGTTGAAGAAATACTAAAAGTTTAGGGATCATTTAAAATCACAACTTTTGTAATTGCATAGGCACGGAATTTAGATACACAGATTTAGAAAACACAGATACTCAGATAATATATATATATATATATATATATATATATGTGTGTGTGTGTGTGTGTGTGTGTGTGTGTGTGTGTGTGTGTGTGTATGTATTCAAAGTAATGGAATCGTGCCGAAGATCGGAACTCGAAATTTCGAAGGATCTACACGTTTTGGGACTTATAAATATTTTGGACTTATAAATATTTGGGAAAAACTATTTTTAGGAAGACGTCTGTGTGTGTAAGAGTATATCTGTGTGTCTGTGAGGATATTACATACACTCTAATTGAAAAACTAATGGACCGAATTTCATAAAATTTGGTATGTATGTTTTTTGATGGAAATACTGATGTTTATTAGATTATAGTACGATTCGTAATAAAAGCGTCTGCCTTCGTTGCGAAATGGCCGGCAGAAATTGCCTTTATTCACTCTAGCTAAAAACTAATGGAAAAAAATTAACAAAATTTGGTGTGTAATATTTCAGTGTCCTACAAGTGATTTATATACCAAATTTAACAAAATTTGGTACATAAATCATTTGTAGGTTATTCTAGTGCGATTCGGGAAAAAGGAACGGGCTATTTTTGCGAAATGGCCCGCAAAAATGGTAAAATATAAAAATAAAGGACTACGTGTGCTCAATTATATCAATTAAATTCCTATTTTATACGTGATTTTTGACAACAAAAAGAATAAGACTAATCCTATTACTCTAATACTAGCCGTTCTTGAGATATTCTAGTTTTTTCGCGTTTTCGCTACGCCAACTTTGACAATAAGTCCAGCTATCAAAGGAGAACCAAATTTTCGTTTAACATGCACATTCAATGTCATTTAAAATACTTATGGCTGTTATTTTGTGCAGATAAACTCAAATTATTATTGAAGAAATAAAGAGAACGTGAATATGAGTCTGCAGGGAAAGACATGCCCACATCCGAATTTTTACTAATATTACAACAATGATTTATAGAAGTGAACGGGGAATATTTGCAGGCCATTTCGAAAAAAATGTATGATCTATATTTAAAGATCCACCAAATTTTTGTAGAATAAAATGTTCAACAAATTTAAGCTGTGTACCAAATGTTAACTCTCTAGGACGTAGGAAAGTGCATTAAAAATGCCATCAATTAAGTATATCATGAAGAGTTATATAAAATTTTAAAAACATTGAAAAATTGTTATCTGTCAAATTTATTTTAAAATGTAAAGTCTTTCTCATATACAGAATAATTAAACTCTTGAAAAGATATTTATTATATTATATATCTCTTTTTCCTTTCTGGAGGATATTCCAAAACTCAGAATTTAATTGAATTTGTTATTTTCCCTATATTAAATAATTTTTAAGTAGTTAACATATTTTACTGAAATTTGTTTTATATATTTTATGGGATAATGTAAATATTTCCTAAAAATTTCGAAGCAATTTGTGAATTTTAAGTTTGTTTAAAAAATGTTTGAAAAATTAGGTTCCATAGGGTTCAATGTATTTCATTTTTTCAACCCGGGTTCAATGAAAAACTAATTGGATGATATTTTTTATTTACATTCCCATAGGTCCTACAAACCGTCTGAAAAACATTCTAAATTTCATTTTGATAAAGTCATTTTTACGGCAGTTATCGTGCTAACGGACAGACAGACAAACAGACAGACAGACAGACCGACAGACAGACAGGCAGACAGACAGACAGAGAGAATGAACAAAGTCATAAACACTTTTTCAACTATGTTGTAAAGTGTTAAAAAAGGGGATACGTCCTGCAAAAATTCACTTATGTAAGTATGTGCCAGAAAAAATTCGTGGTCCTGCTATTATTAATTTATCCAGAACGTGAACTAGCAACTCAATATTTTGTCTTTGCATTTTACATTAAATATTTCTCAAGCTATAATATATATATAAAAAAACGGTTTATTTCAGCGTATTTCCCAAAACCCTTTCTTCAAGTACCAAATTTGATATTTTTTATAAGCAATAGTTTTTCGGGTACCAAGCAAAAAATCTCGAAAAATGAGAATTTTGTCAAACAGCGGCGTCTGCATCTACTTTTATTTAATATAGAGCGATATCAAAAATGATCTTCAATAATCCCAAGCAAAGTCGACAATTCATATTTGATTAAAATCATAACGCATTACATAACCATACCAAGTGCTAATAAAGAGAATACTTAATTTTTATAATTGTTTTCTGTTTTACATTAATCGCGAGGGATCTATCTGTAGATAAAAGATCCCTATGAATCCCCCAAATGAATATCCGCTGGACAAACCTATTTCGATGGCATATTTTTTCCCCTCAAAGCAGACGTTAATTTTTCGATGTTGAAATTTAATTTGGGACCCGAAGCAGCTACTCAGCATGCCCCTGAGTTAGTCAAGCCTTGGGGGATATTTAGGAATTATTCCAAATCATTGATTTCATCGAACAGTGAAGGTTTAGTAGCGGAAGGTGGACAAAAATACATAAAAATGTGTGTATACTCATAAAACTCTGTTTAACTTAATGCGTATATAAAATGCGTGTAAGTTTAAAGATACTGTCTCTCTGTGTAAAATAATTAATTTTTACACAGAGTGTTGTAAACCAATCGTTTAACATATTTCTATGCGTGTTTAAATTTGCACATGTCCAACTTACACATACAAAGACATACATCTGAACTACAAGCGTGTAGTTTTACGTATTTACTGGTATACATGTGTACATTTTAAAATTTTCATATATAATTTTTAGAACGATATGACAGTGCTTGTAGGAGACTTATGAAGAATTGTATTCTTAGTTAAATAAAGATTGCATATCTAAACACATGCCATATATTTAAAATATATTATTACAATAATTTTATAATTCTCTTCTTCCGAAAAACATGTTTGATTGACTGAGTTCCGGTGCAATGTAACTGAGTTCCGGTGCAAGCGACTGTGTATAAAATAAGAATATAATGCAGGCACAGAAACATAACTAAAATACACAAAAGTGGATTGATTAAGATTAAAGACTATTAGCAAAAGCTGTGTGGAGGAGTATATGGAGTACCATTTATTGTAGGTGGCTCAGTCAGAATAGGAAAAACACTGATTCTCTTATTTAGAAATAATAAAATTATATATACAAAGAATGATAATAAAATCATATATACAAAGAAAGATGATAAAACCATATATACAAAGAAAGATAATAAAATTATATATACAAAGGAAGATAAAAAAATCATACAAAGAAAGATAATAAAATCATATATACAAAAATATAATAAAATTATATATACAAATAAAGATAATAAAATTGTAAATACAATGAAAGATTAAAAATCATATATACAAAGAAAGATTAAAAATCATATATACAAAGAAAAATAAAATCATATATACAAAGAAAGATAATAAAATCATATATACAAAGAAAGTTAAAAAATCATATATACAAAGAAATATTAAAAAAATCATATATACAAAGAAAGATAAAAAAATCATATATACAAAGAAAGATAACAAAATAATATATACAAAGAAAGATAAAAAAATCCTGTATACAAAGAAAGATAATAAAATCATATATACAAAAAATATAATGAAATTATATATACAAAGAAAGATAATAAAATTATATATAGAAAGAAAGATAAAAAAACATATATAAAAAGAAAGATAATAAAATCATATGTACAAAGAAAGATAATAACATTATATTTACAAAGGAAGATAATAAAATTATATATACAAAGAAAGATAATAAAATTATATATACAAAGAAAGATAAAAAAATCACATATACAAAGAAAGATAATAAAATCATATATAAAGAGAAAGATAATAAAATCATATATACAATGACAGTTAGTTGAACGTCTGATATTTGATTCTTCATCATTGAGTTAAATTCGTTATATTAATTTAGTGTAGTTAAAACAGTCCAGTATAATTTTTCTCGAAATTAATGCCTAAGTAAAAATGAAACAAATTCATTGCAGAATTTATTAAATCTATAAAAAAAAACCCGTAATTTCCTAAGCAGTGCTTTATCGATTACATTCTGCGATACGGTTGACAACGAGAGAAGATAGCAAAGCACAATGCCGGACCAGCATACATCCAAAGCCATTAATGATGCAGATTATAGCATCAAGCAGATTGATGATGCAGAATGAGGCATAAAGAAAGAAAAATAACGAATATCTGTTACGAAGCTCCAGTTTGTGAAGGGGGGTATATAGTCAATCGCTGTAAACTTTTCATATTTAAGGCAGAAATCTTTAGAATTTATTCTAGTTAATTGATTCTAAACAATTGATATTTTAAGTTATTAAATGAAATATTATTGATTGAATGTAATTAATTGATTTTCTAACAATTGTTTCAGAATATAGACATTATATATATATATATATATATATATATATATATATAAATACATATATAATTTTGCTACAATACCTGCTGATATTTATAAAAAGAAAATAATTGCTACAGAGTTGAAATATCGGCATTCAAGACTCGATGGATCAGCATTTAATAGGCAAAATCCATTTTGAAATACTGGTTTGAAACTGTGCATGCCAACGGAGTTTCTGTAGACTGTTTCAATATGTAAACGTCAAAGACCTATTGGTTTTCTGGGAAAAATATATAAAAAAAATGCCTTGAATACATCGAACATGTTCTTCGAAAATTGTTGATACACTGGTGTCCAAAATTAAATTTACAAAAACACATTTTGCAATAATTCAAAATAGCTACGACTCGTATTATAGAAAATTGATGTCATATATAAAGTGGTGAACGGTGAATGTAATAAATAAAAATCGAGTGTTTGTTAAACGGTTAAAGTGGTAAGTTTGGTAAGAAAATGTGAAAGTGACCATTTTCCGAATAGGAGAACTTCGTCTATAGAAGTATGTTTTTTACACAAAAAATTACGATACGGACAGATTTCAGTTAAAATGAGTTATCTAAATCGTTTAGATGATGGACTGAGATGGAGAACCACCGACAGGCTTGAAGCTGATCAGTCTCAAGCGGAGGTCACTCGAGAGTTACCAGTCTCTCGAACGGTGGTATCCAGGTTATGGCACCAGTTTCAAACAATAGGCACTATCACCAAGAGTACTGGCCAAGGCCGTCCAAAAGCCACGATACCTCGGAGGATAGATGCATGACATAAATTGCACTACGTCATGGAGAGATGACGGCTAAAGATATCTCTCAGGACCTCAATGGAACAATAATGTCCAGACAGACTGTATGTCCAGACAGACTGGCGCATGGAGCACAAGACCTTTACGCCCTGCGACCAGTGATGTGTGTGTCCCTCAACAGATCGCAGAAGAGATCACATCCTTCTTGGAGCCAGGCACAACGTTCTTGAACACAGAAAGATTGCGACCGTATCCTCTTCAGTGAGTGATCAATACAGATTCAGTGCCCAAAGTGATTTCCGACGAGTCCTCATCTAGAGAGGGCCTAGGACCCGATATCGTCACTCCAATGTAAGGAAAATCGACCACAATGGTGGAAGTGGAATCCTTGTGTTTAGAGGCATCCTGTTGGACGGCCGTACACCGCTGAACATTTTCGCAGCGGACACTGTGACCATGCAGCACTATGGGTATGAGGTCCTTGATCATTGTGTGAAGCTTTGCCTGGGAGTTGTTGGAGAGGACTTTGTTTTTATAGACGATAACGTGAGGTCACACAGATCTCAAATTGTCGATAATTTTCTGGATGAAGACGGTATTCGCCAAATGGTGTGGTGTGGCTGGATATTTGGGATTCTCTAGAAATCATAGGGGATCAACTTGTCGAAAGTATTTGGGACCAGTATTTGGGATTCTCTAGACAGAGCCATTTCACGACGTCAACCACATTCAAGGGGGGCGCGACAGCCCAGTGGTTAGCACGCCGGAATTTCAGTCGGTCGACCAAGGTTCGATTCCCGCCACTGCCAAAACTGCCGTTGTGTTCACGTGGAGTACGAACACGTTAAACATGTGAATCGGAAAGTCGTTCCAAGAGGTTGTTGGTGAGGGAAGGAGGGTACGGCCCCTGTAGATGCCTCCCCCACTGGGTTCCGGTCTATGTTGTGTGACACTTCCCGGCCGTCCAAGCAGATACCATATACCTGTCTCGTAGTTCGGACGATCTGGGTCGAAGAAGAAGAAGAACCGCCTTCGGGGACCCTCCAGGCATTAAAATCCTTGTTTTCAGAGAAATGAGATTTGTTGACACAAGCTATGATCAACAACCTCATTTAAAGTATGAGGGCCCTTTGTGCGGCTTGCAAAGCTGTGAGGGGTGGCCACACTTCTCATTAGCAGGACCATTCTAGAGATGTGATGTAGCAAGGCATGGCCGTTTTTGGTCTCATTTACATATCGCAAAAATATACCTACCGTTTATTACTGTCCTTATATACATATAATGTATAAGGAAAGTATTGTGATGGGGTCGAAAATTCGAAATCGAGTTCTCGACGGGATAGTGCGTTTCAAGCATCCCAGAACACGAATCAGACGTTTTGGAGATGGTGTCTGTGTGTGTGTGTGTGTGAAAGTGTTTGTGTGCAGTAGTATGTGTGTGTGTGTCAGTGAGTCTGTGGAGACGATAACTAATGAATAAATGGACCGATTTAAACGAAATTTGGTACAAATATTACAATCGATGAAGACTGTAAGCCCATTATATTTATACGCAATCGACTGCTAAGAACCCCCTAAATTTTCGAGTGAAATTTTGGAAAAAATCATTAAAAAATTTAAAAAAATTAATAAAGTTACGCAAGCAGTTATTTGTTAAGTAATGTTTCTTTAGAAAACGATTGAGATAAATTTTAGAACGCTAGCATGAACTGTTCTCGAGATATTGAACATTTAAAAAAAATATCAAAAAATCATATAAAATAAACAGAAAATACTACCTATTGTGAAATATGTTAACTTTACATAAATAATATCATGCGATAAATTTGGTGACATCATTCTCATGGATCTAGCTAATTCCATTTATGTAAAAAGATACTTTAGGTAATACTTTTGTATTTGGACGCTAATATTCATTTATCTGCTACAATAATAACTTATTTCTCCATCCATAACGCTTAGCGAGATTTTGCGATATTGCCAAATTAGCGACTTTTTAAATGTCGCTAAATTAACGAAAATTTTGCCAAATTAATAAACATGAATCTAAATCAATGAAAATGACGACAAGATGATGAAAGTTCAATATCTTGGAAAGAACATAAGCCTATACTATAACACATTTCTCCGTCCGTCCCTAACATTTGGCCAGAAATTTAGCGGGATGTCTCCAACTTGGTGACTATTAAAATATATTGCTAAAATGACAAAAATATCACCAAATGGATGAAAATGACGCCAAATGGGAAGTAATGTCTCCCAAATACTGATTTCCGTCATATGACGGGGTATACCTTCTGATATATAAGAAATACTCTTCTCTCCATTTGTCTGTAACACTTGGTAATGCATTTGGCAAATTCAGGGAATAACACAAAGTATTTCTAACTTGACGATCGTTCGCCCCAGATTGACAAAAATATCGTCAAAATGGCAAAAATGACGTTAAATTAATGAAAATTACGCCAAATTGGTGACCTAATTATTAAGGCATTTTAATATATGGACTACATCGCTTATTGAGGATGCTATCAATATTGATGACTGTTGATTTAGAGTTGCGCGAAGTATAAGGTAATTGAGTATTTTGAAAAAGTTCCATATGCTGTCATCCGGAAAATCGCCAAATGTATAATTCAACGATAAAAACACCGCGCCTTAGATCGTATACATTGTTTTTTGACTGTAAAACTAGTAAATTCATTGCATTATATAAGGAAAGTCATGTGTTGCCCACATCAGATTTTTTTTATGTCACTATTGGCTGTCTCAATATGGGGCATCTGTGAATGAAATTTTATTACAATAAATAAATTATTTTTTTACATATCACATGTTTTGTGTTTGCAACTTTAATTTTGGACACCAGTGTTATATTATAAAATAATGCTGAAAAATTGTAAAGGCAATAGTCACTGTTATAAGCAATTTAAGAGAATGACAAAATTTATAAAATGCTAAAAACAACTAGTAAAGAGCCTTATTGTTCCAATCGAGAATCGAACCATGGATCTCCGAAAGGGGCCAGCCGATGCTCTACCGTTGAGCTACTGGGGCGAAATTGCAAGGTCTTATCGTCGAAGTGGACTCTGAATTCTCCACACTCTAATGTCAGGTTGTCGAGCAACTGACAATCTGAGTGAACTCCTCTTTCTATTTTTTACCTCACGTTAGCCGTCTGCTACTACTATTTTATCTACTACTATTGTCTACTACTATAGATACTATTTTATCAACTACTATTGTCAACTACTATAGTTACTATTTTATATACTACTATTGTCTACTACTATAGCTACTATTTTCTCTTCTAATATTGTCTACTACTATAGCTACTATTTTATCTACTAATATTGTCTACTACTATAGCTACTATTTTATCTACAACTATATTATCTATTACTATTATTTACTACTATTATTTACTACTATTTTATCTACTACTAGTTTATCTACTACTATAGCTACTACTGTTGTCTGCTGATACTATTTTATCCTGCATGGTCGTTATCCTCTCAATTTGAAATCGGCACTCAATCTTCCAGAGTACAATGAAGCCGTATTAGGGCCACTTTCAAACCTACGACATCTTTGCACTAACCTACAGGGTGGATTTGTACGGGCGCCATTGTAAATAACTCTGCTGTCCCAACCGGGAATCGAACCATGGATCTCCGAACTGGCCAACCGACGTTCTACCGCTGAACTACTGGGACTGAATTGCAAACTCTTATCATCGAAGTGGACTCTGTAAACTGCTGTTACGCTTTTGCATGTTTTTGATCTAAAATGGAAAACATGATAACACTAAGGATTTTAATAAGGAATGATTGTATATTGTCTTGAAAGAGTTATCACGAGATCCTATCAACATGTCTAGAATTTCACATTTGCCGACATTTCTAGAAATAAAAAATCAAATTTCTTGAAATTTGTTTTGTTTGATTTCATTAGCAACGGCTATACTTATTGCTTTTCAGCTAGATCTATCCATAGGAAAGCTTCAATTTGTATTATTGTTCTCCCACAATATCAAAATTCGCTAATATGTAATGAAAGTCAATTACTGGACAAATCAGATAAAGTGGACAAATCAGATGAAATAATTGTACATGAAATTTCTATATGAAGAAATAACAAGTTCTATAAATTACATCAAGTTCTAGGAGTCACTTCCAGAAGTGTATCGTACAGCATAGTTCATGGATTTTTGCACTCTTGAAATAATTGTGGCATTGGGCAAAGTTATGTGTCAACTGGCTACCGCGGGTTTCTTCGATTTCCCACCAAAGCTAACGCAAGTTTCCTTCATTTTCCCCCAAGGCTACTGCAAGTGTTCTTCACATTTCACCAAATCGTACAAATGCCATTATTAAATCACATCTAATTTGGTTTGACGGCAAATTTATCTGGCATATTAACAAAAATTGCTATTTGCGCATAACATATTTCTTTGCATAATTTGGTATAGAAAATTTGTGAACTTGTCGGCGACTAATTATTTATAAAAGTAATCATCTTAAAACCCAATTACACGTTTATAGGCCAACCATCCTGATTTTACGTATCAGGAAACTTCAAACGTTTTCCTTATGAATATATTTTGTGTTTCAATTTTTTTGGGGGAAATGAATAATTGAAAAATAGACAATACACATACATTTTCTCAAGTAAATGCACGAAACCATTTTTTCAACTGTTTAAGACAATCCATATCGCTTACTGAAATAAAATAGTACTGGATGATCCAGGCGTTTTAAGACCTCTGAAAAAAATTTAATAAATGGAAAAATATGCAAACATTTTATTAACTGTTCCTAGTGCATTTCATCTGAAAACACATACGGAATAAATAAATTATAACCTTTTTTTAAGCACAGACGATAAAGGGAAAAAATAATCATTCACTTAGGTGGCGAATGGCTATACCAAATTGGCATTACTGTACGTTTCAGGTGGTTTGGGTTCTCTGAAGAAATTTTATTAAATGGAAACTATTCAAACATTTTGTTGATTATGCAGAGTCCATTTACTTCAAGATTTATGCAGAAAAAATTAAATATATGTGAATTAAATATCAGAAAGACGTTCCTGGACGTTACTGGTGGTTTGGGGTCTTCGAAGAAATTTTATTAAATGGAAAACTATTCAAACATTTTGTTGATTATGCATCCATTTCACCTCAATATATATGCGGAATAAATTAAATATCTATACTTCCAACCTTTCCTTTAAGTGCAGACGATAATGTACGAAAAGTATCATTCACTCAAGTGACAAATGAGTTAACCAAAATTACGTTCCTGGACGTTCCAGGTGGTTTGGGTTCTCTGAAGAAATTTTATTAAATGGAAACTATTCAAACATTTTGTCGATTATGCAGAGTCCATTTACCGCAAGATTTATGCAGAAAAAATTAAATATATCTGAATTAAATATCAGAAAGACGTTACTGGTGGTTTGGGGTCTTCGAAGAAATTTTATTAAATGGAAAACCATTCAAACATTTTGTTGATTATGCGTCCATTTTACCTCAATATATATGGGGAATAAATTAAATATCTACACTTCCAATCTTTCTTTTAAGTGCAGACGATAATGTACGAAATGTATCATTCACTCAAGCGACAAATGAGTTAACCAAAATTACGTTCCTGGACGTTCCAGGTGGTTTGGGTTCTCTGAAGAAATTTTATTAAATGGAAACTATTCAAACATTTTGTCGATTATGCAGAGTCCATTTACCTCAAGATTTATGCAGAAAAAATTAAATATATGTGAATTAAATATCAGAAAGACTGTTGGTTTGAGGTCTTCGAAGAAATTTTATTAAATGGAAAACCATTCAAACATTTTGTTGATTATGCGTCCATTTTACCTCAATATATATGCGGAATAAATTAAATATCTATACTTCCAATCTTTCCTTTAAGTGCAGCCGATAATGTACGAAAAGTATCATTCACTCAAGCGACAAATGAGTTAACCAAAATTACGTTCCTGGACGTTCGAGGTGGTTTGGGTTCTCTGAAGAAATTTTATTAAATGTAAAACCATTCAGACATTTTGTTGATTATGTAGAGTCCATCCATTTTACGTCAAAATATATGCGAAATAAAATAAATATCTGTACTTTCAACCCCTCCTTTAAGTGCAGACGATAATGGCAGAAAATAACCATTCACTCAAGTTTTGATTGAGATTAACAAAATGATTACTGTCCTCCTTACTGCATTTTGCAGTTCCATTTATCAGTATTAAACAATTCAGTATTAAAGTCAGTATTAAAGCATATTTTGTAGAAATATAGAAAACGTGAGCTGATAGTCACCAAAAATTGAACAAACAAGTCGATGTAGGTAATGTTATTATACTTTACACAAAATGCTATATTTTTATTGAGATCCAGCAAAGGAAATTTAAGCTGCACTGCAATATATTTTAAGATGATATGAGTTTTAAGGTCCTTGATATCTGAAAGTTTCTAAGACAATAAAAACTATTCTATTGTAGCCGATGACTACAAAATCCGTAGTGTATTCATTGATAAAAGTTTCAGTTCGAGCATATTATAAATGACTTAAACAAAATTGTAGACAGAATCGTGAAAATTAAAGTCGTCGACAGTATTTCTTGAACTCTAGTTAAATGTTTTCTTATTTGTGTAAAAATAAAATGCGAGTAAATTAGTGCCGCTGTACTCTGAACTAAGTGACTATTTTTTTACTTAAGAATCGATTAAGTAGCGTTAATAGAAAGCAGATATCCTTAAGGGTGTTCCGCAAAATTGCGTGGCTATGTCGTAAGGTAAACAACAAAAATATAAATAATATTATATATAAAATAAGTATTAACTAATTCTTAACAACTTTATTTTACTTTTTCATACTATGTACTATATTCTAGAGAAGGTATAGTTTTCACGAAAATTTTCGAATTCGTAGTTTCTATGCCAAATATATGTTTTAAGACCGCTTAAACACCTTTTGATTATTATTAAAGTGATGTCTATCTGTCTGTATGTCTATGGTCGATTTCTTGAATACATAGTAGCTGCCACAAATATTAACGGATTTTGACAAATCTTTATATCCGGTTTTGTTATAAAAAATTTTAAAACTAGATATAATTTTTTTAATTCAAGCAAACACTATGAAATGTATTAGAAATATTGTTTTTTAACAGGGGAGCATAGGACAAAAATTTGACATAATCATGCATAAAATCGTGCATAAAAATCATATTTATGGCTAGATGACCATAAAACTTTGTAGTTTCAATTATTATTGTGAAAAATAGCCGCAATAATTTTATTTTTGTTCGTGGTTTCATTGGCCCTCTGGGGGGTGTAAGATACCCCCCATGGAGCTATATTCTTAGTTATGGTATCATTTGAAAGATTTCAAGCATTTTAAGGCGAAGGGTGATACGCTATAGTTGTAATCATGGACCACGTAAGAAAGTCGAATTAAACCACACCCCACTTAATTTTTAAATACGCAATAAGTACTTACAATCAGACTTACACAGGGATCCTGAAGAATCCTTCCTAAAGCTCTTACATTGGATCCTTCGGATTTAATTTAGGTCTATATAGGGATATCGCCTCTATCGCAGTATATTCTTGTTTATTTACAATATTTACAAAGTACACTTCGTAAATAAGCATGAAAGAGGTATTTTATCAATTTGCATATAATTTTTTATATTTAAAAATTCTATGTTTCTTAAACGCAACATTACAAACAGCCGGCAAAATGTACAGTTCGAAATTTGAATATAGATTAATATGAACTAATTGATGTGCAAGACGGGATTAGAGTTTCAATTTAGGCCTTAATAAATACTAACAAATGAAATTTTACATTGACAGCATGGGCAAAGGTTTAATGAGTCGAGCCGATTTCCAAGATTTCTGGGATGGGTTGGCAACAGAAACGTCACAAAGATGCCGGCCATGGACAATGATATGACTTATTGCTGATTCTTAAACAGAGCGTTTTGCAACTGTAACTGTCATGAAGATGTTACATATCTATTGTTGCCGTTAGAACTTTTAGCATACTCACTGTCAGTTTAATTGAAATTATTTAATGTGTTTACATTTTAAACGGAGTGTGTTGTACAATTAATTACTCGAAAAACATTTTTACTTAGTTATAATACAGCTCGGATTTGGTTACTTACATTATTTAAATATTACATATGAATGAGAATGATGCTATCGCAATAAGAATGAAGATTGAGAACGCTCTGAAGATGTTGGTAGGCCGTCGGGTTTGACACAGGGGGCGTAAATTTGTGAGTGAGCGAAAGTGAGCTCTGGTGGTTAGCAATGCAGATCTAAGGTTAGTAAGTAGGGGGGAAATCCCTCTAGCTATTAATATAATTTATAATACTCTGCAAACAATTTTGAATTCATTTCACATCGCATTTGTATATGTTAATTAGAACATCTAGAAAGTATGCAATATTTGAGGTCGATATTCAGACAGAAAACAAAGACCTTTTAAAATCCTGTTAACTGCAAATGTAATAAATACATTCCAAGCAGTTTGCGAAAAAAATTTAGTTCATTGGATCAAACAAAACATATGCAACATATTCAATATAATGTATATGTCTATTAGGGATGGATGCTTGTTTCTATCAGGGATACTTGCAATGGGAACATTTCTATCAGAGATGCTTGTAAAGGGGAAAATTCTATCAAGGATGCTTGTAACGGAAAATTGTATATCAGCGATGCTTTTAATGGTATCTGTATATCTGGAATTCTTGTAGTAATAAAATGTATATCAGGAACGCTTGTGACGGGAAAAGCTGCATCAGGGATGCTTGTAACGGGAACATTTCCATCAAGAATGCTTGTAACGGAAAAATGTATATCAGTGATGCTTTTAACGGGAAATTGTATCTTAGGGATGCTTGTAGTGAGGAAATGTATATCAGGAATGCTTGTGATAGGAAAACCTATGTCAGGGATGCTTGTAATGGGAAAATTTCTATCAGGGATGCTTTTAACGGAAAAATGTATATTACTGATTTTTTGCGGGAAACTGGATATCAGGGATACTAGTAATGATAAAATATATGCCAGGGATACTTGTAATAATAAAATGTATGCCAGGGACGCTTGTGACGGGAAAACCTATATCAGTTATGCTTGTAACGGGAAAATTCTTGTTAGGGATACTTGTAACGAGAAAATTTCAATTTCTATCAGGGATGCTCATAATGGGAAAATTTCTATCAGGCATGTTTGTAACGGGAAAATGTATATCAGTGATGCCTTTAACGAGAAACTGTATATCAGGGATGCTTGTAGTGAGAAAATGTATATCAGGAATACTTCTGACTGGAAAACCTATATCAGGACTGCTTGAAACGAGAAATTTTCTATCAGTGATGCTTGTAATGGAAAAATTAGAAATTCCACTTCCCTCTGAATTTACTATCTTAGCTAAACCTCCCTCAAATGACATTGTAAATCTGAATGTTCACATAATTTTAACGAATAGCTATCGGACTTTCTCTTCATATGTATATTAAATACGTGCCACCGATACATGTATTTACTTCTATACATTTAAAAATATTGTGTCGAAAATCCATGCCGTCCGACTCGTCCGAGGACATACAGAAGCAATTTGGGTGGCTGGAGACAAAAAAGAATATTGTGTAAAATAACTGCACTAAAACTGAAATTTTAAAGATTTCTTATTGTCAACATGTTTGAAAAATAATATAATTACACAACCAAACAGAAAACCTTCATATAATTACGCATTTAAAGAAATTATTCCCCCTGGTTGAGTTTCATCATATTAAAATCAGCTATTTAAGCAATATCTATTAAAATATAGCCTGCACATTATTAAATTTTTATAATCTATAACAATCTAAACTGAAACTGCTTTAGCATATAACATAATATGTCTAGCTTTGTTACATAAATAAATAATGAATTAATTATTTGTACATTATCTAGAGTGGCATCAGTATTCACAATTTGTGTGATACATTCAATTTTAAGCACGAGTGCAAATACAAATGAGCTATTTACGTGTTAAGAGATTTATAAAATATACATGGCTGTTGATAAATAGTGAATGGCATATTATTTGTTAGTTCACATTTCCCTGGAAAGCCATATTAATTCTGCTTTCTCTCCATTCATTATCAAATAGGCGGTGAATTCTGAACAATGGATGCTATTGTTTTGATTTGTATGAGAGATATTTCGGCTCAATTGTAATGTTTTCTGAAACAAAAATGTCGGTTTAGCATTTAAAATGTATAAATAAATATTGTACCTTTAATATAGTTCATTAAGTATGGCATTTATGTACGTATATCTTTAAAAGAAAATTTAATTTCTACCTCAAAATGCTTTTGTACCTTTTGTAACTTTTGCACATTTTAAAAACATTTTGAATTACTAAAATGCTGTAATTATGATCAACAGCTATTAGTTGATAGAGTATTGATCATCTAAAGAAAATGTGACTCTGGCGCAACCATTTATGACAGTTTACAGATTTCAAACATGTATAAACATTTATACATTTCAATTTTGCAATAAATTTTTGGGTTTACTTCAATCCATGCAAATGCCAGATGAATTTTAGTGAATTTTTAAAAAACCCATCGACTTTACGTGAGTTTTGTACCTAACGAAAAATATTTTATGGAAGATTCTTCCCAGCGTAATCCCTGAAAGTCCCTAACATAATGTCGTCACAGCAAGAAAAGGCTCTAAAACGCAAAATTCTATCTTTGCCAGTTCAGAAGATTTCATTCATTTTTTTACTTTCCCTGCAATACATGGTAATGTATAGGGAAAGTATTGGAATCATGTCGAAAATCGCAACTCGAGTTTTCGACGGATCTACACCTTTCAAGACCTCTAGAATACGAAAAAACCATTTTTAGCGTGACGTATGTGTGTGTGTCTGTGTGTCTGTCTGTCTGTGTGTCTGTCTGGCTGTGCAGATTTTGTATCCACTCTAACTTAAAAACTAATGGACCGAATTTCACAAAATTTGGTATGTAAGTCACTTGTGAGTGAGTCTGGTGCTGATTAGTTTTGGGTACGATTTGGAATAAAAGAACCCGCCTTTTTTTGCGAAATAGCCCTCAGAAGCTTGTATCCACTTTAACTGAAAAACTACTGGACCGAATTTCACAAAATTCGGTAGATGAGTCACTTGTGGGTTACCCTGGTGCTGATTAGATTTTAGTACGATTCGGAAAAAAATAACCTGCTTTTTTTTGAAAAATGGCCCTCAAAAATCGTCAAAATCTAAACTAAAGAACTAGGTATACTGAAATATATCCATTAAATGCTCGTTTAATACGTAATTTTTAACGATGAAAATAATAAGATCAAGCCCATTACACTAGGATTAGCCGTTCTCGAGATATTTTAGTTTTCCGTATTTTCTCTACGCCACCTTTGAAAATAAGTTCGGTTACCGAATGAGAACGAAAATTGCATTAAAAGTGAAATAAATTTAATAAAAATAAAGAGAACGTTAATATAAGTCTGCAGCGAAAGTCATGTGCTGCCCACATCAGATTTTTTTATTTGGTATTATACTCTCATTATGAGTATTGCGCTAAAAAATTTGAAAATTTAGATGAAAACTTTCTGATACGGCTGTTTGTTTTCTCCACATGATGTTTTCTGAAAACATCATAAAATAAAATTAATTTGATCATTTTAAATTTCAGCTTTTAATTATGATAGAGTTCAGTTTCAAAAACTATACATTTTAGCTTGAGGTAACGAAAACAGTTTGCCCATATTGTATGAGCGCCGTATGATTAATCAGAGCGTATCACATCCGCGCAGCAATTTATTTATATTTTCTTATACACGGACGTATAGTAAAAGCGTTGTTTGGTTTTCATGAATTCGTTATATGCTTTGATGTAATTTTGATCAGAGGTTTACACCTTAAACCCCGGGTGAGTACAATTTCAAGTAGAAAGTAAAATCCTCAAAATCAACTCAAGATTTCCCCAGTATTTAGTTGAATGATATCATTAAATCCTAATGCAAATTAAATCCTTATTATATCACTTGCACAGTCTTCTACGCAACCTTATAATTAATTCATACCCTTATGGATCCTACATAATATTGTCTTACAGTAATATCCAATACCTAAACCAGCTAAACTGCCACTGCTAAGTCAAACATACAATACAATGGAACGGGGCCATCAGTTGAAAGAGAAGTGCTTAACAACCCTTTGAGGTCATCTACGCTACAATTATTGATCGAATTTCGACCTGGCGAAAGTGGAAGTAATATCAAGACACGCAAAATAGTCCTGTACTGTAGCTGTGCTATGCAAGATAAATAAAATAAAGAATTTGCTGTCGTCAGCACATGATTTCCACTGCATTGACAATGGTTTTGCTTCTTTCACAGCAAAGTAATAGTGTACTAGATCCACGTCATGTTTTTGCAATTGAGTTGAAATAGGAAATTTTGGGCAATTTATGAGTCCAAATTCGATGGCGTATTCATGCTCACATGCATAATTCTCATCAAAATGTAACGAGCAATTAAATAAAATCCCGTAGAATAACAGCCTATGTGCGAATTCTTTGACGTCAAAATATAAAATATTTCGTGAATGAAACGAATTAGATAAACGATAATGATCTTCAACAAATTTTTTGAGTAATATCGCATTTGGAAAGTAACCATATTTGATATTTGATGATAAGGAAAATTTTAGCAACTTGTATAAGCACAAATAAAATTATAATTCAACATACAGATGTTTTGGAGATACGTCGAATTCCCTTCGTCAGTGCAAGAGAACCAACAAACCCGATTTCCAAATGATGAAAGATGAATAGGTGTTGAACCCATTCCCTTTTTGGACTTCGAGGTAAATACTATAAATAGTCAATTATACATACTTCTAGGTCACTGGATATTTTCGTAGAATATAGGGGAGCCAGAAGTGATACGCGTGCATCCCACATCCGATCCTAGGAGACCATTTTTTTTTTAGATATTAGATGTGTTAAAATGTTTCCCTGTTGTCCCCAGTAAAAGAAACTGGCTGTGCTAACAAAATGACGGTCATTTTCAAATGTTTTATTTTAAATTTTAAGAAAATTAAAAATGAGTTAATTTACTTACACGAGTAGTCATTTTATATGTATTTTGACTCGAAGAGGCCGAAAAAAAAATCCTTTTTAAGCTGCTAAATTGGACTGTTTTTTAATTATGTTACTTTTTAGCATTTTTTAATAAAACATTATCATGCACATTTTTCAAAATAAAAAAAAATATGTGAACGTTATTTTTATAGTAATTTTAGATTAGAAATCGAGTAAATGCTTATTTAGGATTACATGAATAACAATTACTCGGATATTTTATTGTTTCTTAAATATTTCTAAAGTACATACTGCGGTCGTCCATAATTCGAAAATGCACTGAATACCGTCGTCTCAAAGGTCAGCGATCGATAAGTATCCATACAAGTCCTCCTATATCCTTGTGAATACATTCTACTGTATGTTGTTAAGTGCGTTGATCATTTTTTAAGTTGTTTCCTGAAGAAGAAATTGTCTATGATATAAAACTACCGGCAGTTGTCACCGTCTCGCAGTAAAATTTAAAAATATATATATATATATATAATTATGTTTAAATATGTTAATAGCTTTAAATATGTCGCGTTAATTAATAATTTTAAATATGTCACGTTAATTATGGTTTTAAATAAGTCACGTTATTAATCAAGTTATGCATATTCTTATACAAATATATAGCATAGCGAATTTTTAGAATGCTAAAACTATCTTTTTTGAAAGAAAATCCATATGTATAGATTTTTTACAAAAGAGTTTATGGGATGGATTGCTTCAAAAGCCCTTCGGATGTCGTTTTAATGTAAGTTGTAAAGACTGGGGCTCCACACAGATTCCCTGCTGTCGGATTCTTGAGAAAACGTTTCATTATATATCTCAGTATGTGCTAAACATTTTTTAAATGTTTTCAGAACAAAGTGTGCTTCGAAATTTGTTAGAAATGTGCTACAAAGTGTGCTACGAAATTTGAGAACAAAGTGTGTTACGAAAGCTGACTGTGCCATGAAATTGTCGGCCATTTTTCATGACTCGTTTTCAAATTAAAACTGAATATTCCTATTCATATCCAACGAGTATTCGTTATATATACTAGTGAAAATTACTATAAAAGTGTATTTACTTTGTTTTGAAAAAAACCCATACCAAATATTTTATAAAAAATGCAAAAGTTACGAATAATTTTCTAAAACGGTTCGCAGCTTGAAAAAGGGCTTTATTTGCTTTTGTCGGTAAAAACATATATAAAATGACTACTTCATGAGCAAATTAAACATTTTTAATTTTATTATAATTTTACTTACAATTTTTTAAAACTGTCGCTACTTTGGTAGCATAGCCAGTTTTATTCACTGAGGACACTTGGAAAAATTTTAACATCCGCTAAGGTATAAAAATTTGGACATATAGGATGACCGAAGAATGCACATGGAACCCATGTGGCTACCTTACTATAGTAGGTATTTAAATTTTTTTCAAATAGCTTTCCTCTCTATTTTCTTCGGTTTCGGGGGGAATCAAAATTAGCGATCCTTTAGGATGAGTATCATGGCCGATACTATAAGTATGCACGTGTTAAGCTTTTTTGGTCAGGGAGGGATTTTTTTGGGGAAAGAAAAAAACAAGTTAGACAATTATTATGCAGCTTACTTTTCGATCCAATACTCCATTGGTTCCTTAAATCAACACATTGAATTTTGTCTAAAACATAATACCCATAATATGGTTCATAGTTTAAATCTTTACGGTTTTGATTCACGGTTTCTAATAGCAGTGATAAAGGGCGTGACTGCTCTTCTAACACTTTGCCAGAATGTTGTAATGCTAATTGCTCGTGCATTTAAGTAGTGGGCAATCTTTCAATATATGAGTCATTTAAACGTTTTAAATTTCACTTCGTTTGTGAGATAGAGTAAAATATTAACAGTGAAATTAGTATATTAATAACGTTGCGTTACAATTGTTTTTATCTATATACAATATTCATGACTTATTTTTTTATAAAATATATCTTATTTATGTTGCTACTGTAAAGAAAGTCGATATGGTGCATTTCATTGAATAAAAATGTCATTTTTACTATATCTGTAAATTCCCTGGTTTTAATAGTTAAATTTGTTTTTCAGCTGAATTGAATTGCAGAATATGACGGAATTGTTAGTCTACCACCCACAGTTAAAGTTTCATGACTTGCTCCATAGCCTAACCCCCACAGTTAGATTAAAACTTTGATGAAGTCTTTACATAATTTATTTAATTTTTTGCACTTGTTTCATTATGTTTAAAAGGTGAGAGTTTTCTCAACTGTTCAGATACATTTGACAGATAACAGTCACTGCCATTTCTAACGAAATCGTTTAAATGTCATTTCTATTTTAATGAACCATTCATAATTATAATAAACTTTCGTTAATCCCGTATCCAATCATTTGGCACTCCCCTTAGTTCGCGATAATCCGAAAATATTGTTAATCCGGCACCACTGAAATCCCTAACGTGTCGTATTATCGAAAGTTAAGACTGTGATACAGTACGCGAATATAACCATTAAAAATATAGGCTTTACGAATACAAAGAATATTTTTGTCTACAGATGCAAAAAGCAGCAGGCTGGCAATCAAGCCCCAGACACCAGTTTTATTGCCAGTTTTGAGATTTCAGTTTTTATGATGGGGCAGACAATTATTTTACTGTCCAAGCTATAGAATTATGACCTCATAACACGTGCCCTTTATGGCACAAATAAGACTTCAAGGCAGACGGAGATGGCCAATGGAGCTTAACATACGCTCCGCCCACAGAACTGGAACCAATGGCAGAATAAATCGCTAAAGTCAATGATCAGATGGGGGGGGGGGGGGGGGAATACAGAGTACCTGATACCAGAGTTTGTGAAAAGAACAGAGTGCTAATTTTACCGTGGCCATCAAATGACGTTCAATAATAACCTAACTTACGGTTGACATGAGAGGACGTACAGATATATTCCTGATTTTATGGTCGATATAAAATTACGTACATACTTGTAGATACCTGACCGTTGATATAAAAACCATTATCTTGATTTTAATAAGTTGATGTGTGCTCGAAAATCTTTGCTAAAGCGTATGAGAACGTCGGATGACTGGACAAAGAGTTCCGGCCCAACGAGAGGCATCAAAGATTAATCAGGTAACCACTTACATACACATTTTGAAGAAAGATATTGAAGGCTCAGTAGCCAGCGTGTTAAATGAATAGTAGTCGTACTGTATCACAACAAGAAGACTGTTCTAGTAACTATTATGTTAATAATTGGTGACATTTGGTAAATAAGATATAATGATGACTGTACTGCAAATGAGTGATGATTCCCTTTTATACGCTCTCTCAGTAGAAACTTTTGTATTTAACTGAAATCTCGTAGACTGTGGTCTTTCTCGAATATTCCGGAAGTCACAAAATGCCGCTAAATTGGCTATAAATCGCCAAATCTGGAAACCCTTCTTCGAAATTCTGCATACCCTGCGTTCACATCATGGTCACGTCATGGACTGCTCACGACATGATGCTTTCTCCGTCAGGTCTTCGAAGAAGACGAAATGAAATACGCCAGTGAGGGAGTACTACGTGATAGCAACAATTCATTACTGTTACTTTTTTACAGTAACTTTAACTTGCGTTTTATGAATTCCAGCGTATTTTAATATACATGATGATATTTCTTTATCGTTCCCTTCCGCACATAATGACATCAGTATGATAATCGTAACACTTAAACGTTCCAAATTCTTTGATTTATCTGTAATATTCCACTGTAAGATATATATATATATATATGTATATATATATATATATATATATATATATATACATATACATACAGGGTGTATATAAACTGTTTTGACAAAGTAAGAGGGATGATAGTACCCATCAAGAAGAACAATATTTACTTTGGAACCTAGGGCCGCATTCCACTTTGAGTATCCGAAAAGAGTAACTTCGAAACACGTCCAACAAGCGCAAGTCGCCAATTCGGACTACAAAACTGTCGTGCCGGAGAAGTATCACATCTCCAGAACATAACCGCCACTTCCAGTTATCCTACTCTTCTTGAATGCCACATACCCCGGACGGTGGATTGGACTAGTAGACCTGTGGCTTGGCCTCCACGCTCACCGACCCTCAACCCACTGGACATCTTTCTGGGGCACATAAAATCACTGGTGTATGGGGACTCCGTAGCCTGTGGACTCCGTAGAAAATTTCGTCACGAGGATTGTTGTTTCAGCGGACAGGATAATCACGACACCAGGTTTCTTCGAAAGGGTGCGCCAGTCGTTCATTCGTCATTGTGAATTATGCAACGACACCCTTGGCCGTCACTTTGAGAATCTACTTTGAGTCTTTCTCTGGTGTAAATAAATAGAATTGTGCAACTTATGATTGCTTTAATTCTCCTTATTTTCACTGTTGAATGTTCAACTTTACGCTTTTCTGACACTTAGCGTGGAATGCGAACCGAGGTTCCATTGTAAATATTGTTCGTCTTGATGAGTACTATCACCGCTCTTATTTTGTCAAAACTGTTTGTATACACCTTGTATATATATATATATTAAAGGATACGATAAATAAAATAAGAAATGCTTGACAATAGACAATATATAGAAATGCCTATCCTGCCTCCTCTGAAGTCATGCACGGTATAATGCATCGATCGTATTATCATTTTGGTACAAAATAAATCAATGGCGCTGTGCTATGCAATAGCAAAGTAATAAAAGAAATTGGCAAGAGGTATAGAAGGAAAAATAATACAAATAAGTTACTCATATGTAGTATGTGAATAAAAGTAGTAGGTATTTATTTATAAGGTTTTTATATTCGTATATAGTTATCTAATCCCATGATATAAGATTTGTTTAATATTACATGTAACCGTCACCGATTTGAAAGGTATATTTTTGCCAAGGAATCCGAACCAATAAGCAAACATACGAAGTGCTCATCCAACATCTGAAGTTACTTATAAACGTAAAACAAGATGTATGTATGTTTGTCTCTTTATCTCTTTGTTTGTAGGCAGAGTTGCTGGAAAATCTAAGCAACCCAAAGATACAAAATTTATTACAGTAATAGTTCAAATCAGGTCCTCGAACATACCTTGAGGATAATCAGTATTAGTTTTATAGTTATTATATGCTAAAGAACCATTTTGAGCTGTTTTCACAGAAATGGATACCATTGATATTGAAACTATAATCATGAGTTTATATTTTAACATAATCAAAGAGATCTCTTTCTAACAAGTTTTGAACGAGGTTTGTAAAAGATAGTTCAATTTTAAAATTATCCTTGAAAATACATGAAAAATCCAATTGTTTGAGTGAATAATGCGTGATAGATTAGCATTCTAGAAATATTTTTTATTTACTCTATTTTTTGAAATTTTAATGAATTTTTAAATTGATACTTAGTAGTTTTTCACGGATACAGCAGGCGAAAAAAATTCTTTTCTACAGAAGTGTGAAATCTCAAAATGATTGCCGAGAATTATTTCATAACTATAAGTAATTTGTAAAAAAAAAAAAAAATGAATCTGCAACAGTTATTATAATTGCAATCATTGTCCTCCACCTGTTTTTCGACCAATTCTGAAGATATACACAATATAATAAATACATAATATATACATAATAAATCATAATAATTTACCTAAATATGTTGCTGCCTCTTGTAAGCTAAGAGTTGATTTTTTTTTTTACATTTACGTCCCCCTCTCTCTAAATAGAAAATGTCCAAAACTTTAGAGACTTCGATGGAAAAAAATAATTAAAATAGAAACTTTACTTCGTTTGAATTTTTGTGGCAGAGCTAATGGAAATAATTTAAACTGAGAATATATATATATATATAATAAATAATATATATATGTAATTTATATATATATATATATATATATATATATATATATATAAATGAAAGTAGAAAAGAACGGGAGTGACCATATGAATTACATAAGAATGGTAGGGGTGGATTGCGACACCCCTTTTCCGCTTAAAGCAGCTTTTACAACCCGGGTAACGCTCACGGAACCAACATAATTCCATGGTCAGCCTCCCAAATGTGCGAAAATAAAAGCACCAGAACAGACTCAGAACCAAAGAAGTAAACGAATCCATGAAGAAGAAACATCCGCTAGTCCAACCCGATGGAACGTCTCTTTATATAAGTAAAGTTGCTCATGCGCAGAGAAATATCAGGATAATAGTTACGCAGTCATGAATATTAAATCTCTATATCAACAATCAGATTACAAATTTTCTTTAAAAAAGGATTTGTAATAATGTTGTACAAAATTGACTGGATAATTTCTTTTTATAGCTTCATCTGCAAATTTTTTACATTTGCAAATGCAGTCTTTCCTAAAAGTATTATAATTTTGGTTTCTTCTAAAATGTCCAATTACTATATTTCTGAAGACATACTTTGCAAGGTTTGAATTCCAATCGATAATATGATTTACCTTGATCCTGTATGAATCTCTTTTGTCGTGTAACTCTGTGTATATTCCATATTTCTTGTGTTTTTTGATAGCTAAATCCAAGAATTTTACCGATCCGTCCTCACACGCTGGATTTTCAATAAGGTCCAATTCGCTTGGGTAGAATGAAAAGTCAAAACATGGTTTTTTGCATAGCCCCCAATTATCACATCATCGACATAACGGAAGTAGGGCATTTCCGATAGGATATGAGTGCCTCTTTCGTATTTAGATAGATATATATCTGCTAGTATTGACGAGCAACTCCCTCCCATAGGTATGCCCTTGATTTGTTTGTAAAAATTGCTTCCGTCGTGTAGTATGTTTTCCTTTAATACCAATTCTACCAAGTCCATGTATCTTCTATAAGTTATAAATTGCTTTAGATCGTATTCTTCATGTAGATCTTTCAGAATCAATTGTAAATTATCCAAATCAATATTATTAAAAAGATCTCGAAAGTCGTAACTCTTAAAGTTGATATCGTTATGACAAAACTTTAGTCGGTTTATCAGTTCCTGTCCGTTTTTTATCATAATAGAGTTATGTCTTTTAATATCATGCATAACTATTATGAGTAAATCCAAAAGTTTTTTGTTTGCTATTTCCAAATATGAACCACATCCCACCGTCACAGTTCGAAATTTGACAGGTATTTTGTGTAATTTGGGGATTAGGACCAAATATGGATATTTTATTGTTTTAATATCAATTCCTATTCTTTTGTAAAGTGCCTCTATTCTTTTAGTCAGTATCAATGCGTTACTGGGTATTAAAGCATACATTTCACTGTCCCTGTAACTTTGGTTTAGTGTATCCACGTAGAACTTTTTACAAGTGAAGGCATAATTTGATACTATTTTATCGGTATATGTTAATACATATTCTTCTTTAATTTGCTTGAACGAAGGTGGAACTTTAATTTCTCTATTGTTTTTGCAGTGCTGCGGGTAGTAGTGACAAAACGCTTTGTAAAATTTATATTTCCACTCATTAAATGCTTGTATTGGTAAACTGTGTTTTACCGCCAATCTATAAATGAAGATGTCGAGATCATTATAAAATTCTTCGTATACATTTTTAAATTCTTGTATACGGTACTTTGTACCGAGTTGAAGCAGGTTTTTAAGTCTTTTGTCTTTGATAAAATCTAGATTTCCGGAGATTATATGCTTATGATGAGTGTCACTATGAATATTCTCATGACAATTACAAGAATCTACATTATTTGATGCAACATCTTGACAAATTTTGTTATAATTGAAAAATTTCCTTCCGTTGGTTTTGACGAATCTATAATTGATCATGATTTTTATATTGGACAAAGGAAGACATACGTTAATATGATTTAAAATAGAATGGAATGGAATGTTCTCATACAGTTTGTTCTTGAAAGTTGTAATAAAAAGTTCTTTAGATTGTTTTATAATTTCACTTTTTGTAAGTGTTAAATTAAAAATTCTGGCTCTGAGTTTGATTAAATCCAATAGGATATCAATATTAGTACTTGCTTCTTCATTTTGGCAATTGCTTTCTTTTAAGTTGAAATGTATTATGTAATTCCATATTTTCTGTAGATATTTAAGCTTGATACTATAGGCCAAGTTCTTAATCCATCCAATTTTCATCGTGTTTTCAGTTTTTAAAAATTTCAATATTTTTTCTTCTGTTTTAATATAATTATTGTGTTGTTTTTTACTTCCTCTTTGCCATCGGTGGGATTTTTTATTTATAAGATTTTCAGATAGAGGGTATGAAGAACTATTTCTGCATCTTTCTTTATTAAAGTTTTCGTTAAATATTAATGTATTAAGGCCATATGGATAAGCCGTATTAAATTGTTTAATATGGTTGCTCTCCCACCATAATCTTTCCGATTTATTTGGTACTATATCAATTATAGTTACCATGATGTTGGTGAACCCATGGGCTTGAAAATGTCTCAGTTCCAAATTAGCTGTGGGCATTTCCTGTTGTATCTTTCCTATCTGGCTTCGGTGCAGATTTATTCGAATGTTTAAAGGATTCTGCGTTTGGCCTATATATTTAGCTTGACATTTTAAACATTCAATACAATAAACCATATTATAGCTCTTGGAAAAAAATTTTTTACTTTCGTTGTCTGTAGAAATTTGTTGTGGATTAGCCACTGGACACAGTTTGCATCGTTTAGATTGGCATTTGCGAAATTTAATATTCTTCATATGCTGGTGGTGATAATTATGAATGTTAAAAAAATCATTTGACCCATTTGGGATCTTGTCTGGATATAAATCAATATTTACATTTTTTATTTTTGTCACAGTCTGATCATGGCCAACTGTTACAGATTTGAAATATCTTCTCATCGATATGCTTTACTGTTAGAGACTAGGGTAACGGTATGTCGATAACACAAACACCCTACTATTGTGTCACCGGGCATATATTCGTATTTGAATATATTTGCCAGTCTCCAATATTATATACAGACTTCATTCATATTTTAAAAATCAACAGTTTTTTAACTCTTGTTGAGGAGTTGACAAATATGTACGCCTTATCTCCCTGTCTTCCGATTTCTCTGTGGATATCACTTTGAAACTCTAACTAAATTCAATCCAATCCTCGCTGTACAATTGACCATCGCAAACTTTATGGCAAAGTTTTAACACTATTATATACTTTTTTTGTAATTTTGTAAAAACCATCATCTATAAGATTCGTTGATATTAGTAACCTGTGAAGACTACCAGTTTATTACACGTATCTAAAAATACATCATAAAAAGTTAAATACCTATTTAGCATATAAGTACAAAACGAACGATCACAAATCATTTACAGCAATATTCCAATTATCACTACAATACCATCATAAAAATAAGTTTACTTCTTACCGTTATAATCAACCCTGCTCCAAAAGTCGTCCAAAGAATCCAATTCTTTTACAACACACGGAAGACCAAACACTTCATCAAGCTGGTCCGAGAGGTGGCCTTTAAGTAAAAAGCTGATATGAAAAATAAAAGATATGTACTACTTCCGCGCTTTGCTGCTGGATGTAGACATTCCGTATACTATTACGATAAAGTGAGACAAAATAGGATATATCCCATATAAGCCTGAAATTAAAGAACTATTCACTACAAAGGAGGAGGCGCAAATGCTGCTCAAATTCCCTAGTAGAATACATGAATGAAAGTAGAAAAGAACGGGAGTGACCATATGAATTACATAAGAATGGTAGGGGTGGATTGCGACACCCCTTTCCCGCTTAAAGCAGCTTTTACAACCCGGGTAACGCTCACGGAACCAACATAATTCCATGGTCAGCCTCCCAAATGTGCGAAAATAAAAGCACCAGAACAGACTCAGAACCAAAGAAGTAAACGAATCCATGAAGAAGAAACATCCGCTAGTCCAACCCGATGGAACGTCTCTTTATATAAGTAAAGTTGCTCATGCGCAGAGAAATATCAGGATAATAGTTACGCAGTCATGAATATTAAATCTCTATATCAACAATCAGATTACAAATTTTCTTTAAAAAAGGATTTGTAATAATGTTGTACAAAATTGACTGGATAATTTCTTTTTATAGCTTCATCTGCAAATTTTTTACATTTGCAAATGCAGTCTTTCCTAAAAGTATTATAATTTTGGTTTCTTCTAAAATGTCCAATTACTATATTTCCAATGTCCAATTACTATATTATCGTAATAGTATATATATATATATATATATATTATTTATTACATCTTCAGTACCTGCATTACATATATATGATTTATACAAAAATACTTCCATCATAATGTGTAGTTACAAAATTTTTTTCACCCATCCTTACCACATGTAATTCTTATTCCATTCTTTAATTTATATATTGAACAGGGAAAAAGGGGTGTTTTATACCAATTTAATACCTGTTTTATTTACAATGTTTACTAATCTTGTTCTTTTTAAAAATATTCAACAGCTTGTCGTATAGTCCTTTTGTTGTCACATTTGCATTTTAGTCCATCTTCCTTTCACTTTTGCTATAAAGACTATTTTCTATTAATAATCATTATCAGGTATATATAACAGAAGTAAAATAAAAATTATTCCATTACATAAATATTTATATATTATCTATATATATATAAATATATGTATATCTATATATATATATCTATATCTATCTATAATTATATATATATATATATATATATATATAAGAATGAAATTATATTTTCTAGTTTTTAATCCTACATCAATCCTAATCGCTCATAATAAATTATATATGTTCTACATTTAAGTATAATTTATTAGTTAATTAGTTAAATTTCAGAAACTAGGTTAGGATATAATTATCATCAGACATTTTTAATTGTGGTAAGTAATTACAGTATTGAAAGACTTATATCACTTATATATTATTAAGGTATCGTTTTCATATAAGGAATTCTTCTGTTTGTCACGAAAATATGTGAACGCAGAATACAAAGAACCAGGCCCTGAGGTCATTCGAGCTATATATTGATCGAATTGTCAGGCCGGTGCGACGGAAAGCAGAGTGAAGGAACGCTCAATAGCGCTGTGTTATGTAAAACTGAAGAAATAAAGGAAAATGAGAACTGGAGATAGGGGCACCGCAAGAGATAAAGAATGAGAGGTATCTATTAATATGTAATGCGAATACATATAGTGGGAGTGTATTAATATGGATTTGTGTTGGTATTGATTTAATAATGTAATACCTGAGAGGCGTGTTGTTCAACGTTGAGTATTGCAAAGGTCAATTTTAACAAAATTGCATTTCGAGAATAGTTTGTTCTGATGAATCATTCTATCTTCCTCTAATTGATAGTTGGCGCTGTGTCCCGCATTAACTAAATTTGATGCCACCGGTGGGAAGACATCAGAATGCCATATTTAGTTGATCTACACTGTGTCATAAAAGATATGACATTTTGTGCAATTCTAATTAACGCAAATTGTTTTCGATAACCTGTTATACTTTTTTTGAATTTAAAATTTAATGATGAAGTTAATATTTTGCAAAATTGGATTTTCACAAGTTTTCTTTTTAAAAGACTTCTAAAGGCATATGCAATGGCCAAAGAGTCGTTTCATTCATTTTCACACGGAACGTGACATCTGCAGGATGAGCTCACAGCTGCAAAAGAGAACAGAGGTCAGCCCCCCCCCCCTTTAGCACGTGCAGAGAATTTTTACATTGCTTAACCCGTAACGGTCAAAATTCCTTCACAGTCACAAAGTTTGTTTCCCACAGAAACCCGATACTGGAATTCTGCAGCCTTAAAGTTAACATGGACAGTCATTTGAAGATAGCCATTTTCACTGTCAACTTCCAAAAATAATGGGGAAATGTTACTCCCACCTTACAGTACAGCTGGACAAAAGTCGCAGATGGGCATGACTCTTCAAGGGGGAAATCAACACCATATCCTCTTTGATTTTGCCTTATAGCAGGCTACATCCAATAAGAGGTTTTGTAAGTCCAGGAGAGGCCAATTACAAATGTTCTTAAGAGCGCTATGATTAGCGCAGCAAAAAAATATAATAAAAAATAAGAGAGGAGAGAGTCGTCGAAAAGTGTGGTCCGGCTTGCGCCGGCCACTCTGGGCTCTTTTTCTACAGAAATGACAACTGCAAAAATTTGGCCTCGCTGTGCTGGTTAAGAATTGTGTGTACGAAACGACGGACAGGAGTCCGGATGCCCCGAGCCATACGTTAGGCTTAGAGGCCCACTTCGCTCGCTATGCTTCTTCGAAAAAGATGTTTCTAATTTTTGGTATGTTGCTGACCTAAACAAAATAATGCCGTCCCCAAGAATCAGTGAAAGATACAGGACTTGGGGTCCTAGTGGAGACTTGTCCTATATAGGCTCCGGAAGTGAATTCTGAGATGGGTGGAATCCCAATCAACGATGGTGATGTCTTTTATGTCCAGAATGCTGAGAAAGTTTATAACAACCGATATCGATGGAACGGGGACCTGCTAAGATGACACGACTTGCTATATCTGACCTACTGTTGACAAAAGCTGATATATATATGGTCGAGAAACTTTACATCATCACTAATGTTATGCAGTAAGTCTGTGGACTCACAAATAGTGAAATCAGAACCATTCCGAGCAATAAAGAAAAGACTACTTTTATGTCACTGATGACAGCAGCAGTTACCTCAACTCACGGGCCTCAGCATATCATGCCCGTAAGTTACTCCATTTCTAATATTGTATTTACATTGACCAATGACTCTAATTAGTTAGAATTAGATAATGAAGAAATTAAGATAGAAGCTAAAACAGTGTTATTTGTAACCATTATACCATTATACCATTGTTACGGGTTAAGCAATGTAAAAATTATCTGCACGTGGTAAAAGCGGGGGGGGGGGGCTGACCTCTGTTCTCTTTTGCAGCTGTGAGCTCATCCTGCAGATGTTACGTTCCGTGTGAAAATGAATGAAATGACTCTTTGGCCATTGCATATGCCTTTAGAAGTCTTTTAAAAAGAAATCTTGTGAAAATACAATTTCGCAAAATATTAAGTGCATCATTAAATTTCAAATCCAAAAAAAGTATAACAGGTTATCGAAAACAATGTGCGTTAATTAGAATTGCACAAAATGTCATATCTATTATGACACACTGTAAAACATTCTGTGAACTCTGCTCACTTTTTCCCGCTACTTTGTTGATAATGTCGGCAAACTATCAAAAAAGCCACAATTGTAGGCGTTAATGAAAATGCCAAAGTCATTCCAGAAATATTCAGCTAATTATCGTCAGCCGAATCACATTTTTTGTACTATACACTATATATGCAAGGTGTCCCAAAAACATTGACCTCGGATTTTATTTCTTAATTATTGATCTTAGCCATATATAATAAATTACAAAGTTGCGTAATAAAAGGTACAGAAATTTATTAAATATATAAAAATTTTCAGAGGATTAAATTCGAAGAAATACAGCATTTAAATTTTAATACGGTCCACGTACAACAAGATTTCCAATGAGTAAAACATTGATCTTAGACGTATATGTTAAATTACAAAGTAGCGTAAAAAAGGGTACAGCATTTTATGAAATTGATAAAAATTTTCAGGGAATTAAATTTGAAGAAATACAAAATTTAAATATTTATACGACCCCCGTACAAAAGCATTCCCAATGAGTAAAATGTGCCCCATACACTAATAAGTTGATGTACGAAATTTCAGCATTTTATCAGAAGTCCCAGAGATACGATTAAACAAAGTTGGTGAGGGATTAATCAAAAATTAAAATGCAATTGTTTACAGCAAGAATTCAAACGACGCAACGCAGAAATGCATCTTAGGCAAATAATATATATTTCTTATCTTAAATGGATCTTTGGCATGGAATGAAAACATGTTGAACAAGCTTTGTAATATTTGTGTAAAGTTATTATTTCTACACAGTGTAGATAATTTTGTACCGATAAATAGCAAAATTATTTTTTATTTATGTAATCATTGTTCAATTTCGTAATTTGTGTATGACCCCTGATACACGATCTGCTAACACGGTTTTTTCTCCCTGAGAACCCATATCAATGCATCGAAATGTGGTTTAAGTCAGCACATTTGCCTTTCCATATTTCTGGGAGATTTCATGATAAAATGCTGAAATTTTGTACATCACCTTATTAGTGTATGGGGCCCATTTTACTCATTGGAAAAATTTTTGTACGGGGGCCTTATAAAAGTTTAAATTTTGTATTTCTTAAAATTTAATGCCCATGAAAATTTTAATCAATTTCATAAAATGCTGTACCTTTTTTACGCAACTTTGTGATTTATTATATATGTCTAAGATCAATATTTAAGGAATAAAAGCCGAGGTCAATATTTTTGGGACACCCTGTATATGCAGACGTTAATACAGACGTTAATTAGCTCAATATTTCAGAAATTAAGCTGGAATTTTCATGAACGCATGTAATTGCTACTTTTCTGGTAGTTTATTGAAATTACCAAAGTGGCTGAAAAAATATGAGCAAAGTTTGCCGAATGTTTTACAATGTAAGTAAATACAGTAGCATAAGTAGGTATATTCCATATAATTATTATATAATTCAAAGATATTTATGCGGTAGTTTGTTTATTATTCTTTATCTTTTATGATTGTTTGTCACCGTGAATTTACTGCTAATCTTGCATGCTGAACAAAGTACAACCAATTTTAGGTTCCTTTTAAAATGTTTAATAAAGTTACAACATTATTTAACGACATGTTAACGAACTTGGACAAGAATATTGAAAATACTGAAGTTTGTTAATGAGGATATTAAACTGTCTTAATAGATCTTCATCCATGTCTCTCAAAAGCTTTGTATTAGGGGTAACTATTTTAAAATATTTCAGCGTTTGAATATAAATTTGCTCTTGTCTTGCCAAACCTGTCAGAAACTATTTAATGGCATACTTAAAATTTAATTCATGCCAACAACAAAATCTTTATTTGATTTTCCATTATTAAATTGCTGATGATGAGGATTTTAAAGTGATTTGATTAACAGTGAAGATTCATAGAGCGGTAATTACTTCATAATATATATTTCATAAACTTTAATTATATATGACAACCTACCAATTTTTATGCAATAGTTGAATCACGCCGTTGTATAAAATAAAACTAAAAGCAAACGCATTTTACTTACAGCTTAAAATGCTGCTAATGAGATAAAATTAAAAACTTCGTTAAAAACTATATATATTAAGGAACAACGGACGTTAGAAAATAGCAAGATGCAGCATACATATGAATCAACAGCATTTATGGCACTATTAATGTTGTGTCATATGATGCTTTAAACGAAGTTATTTTTAGTTCATTTTATAAACACATTTTGTTAAGCCCTTATTACACGACAGTAATTTAGGACAGCAAACCGTTCTCAAAATAGCTTTGGAATTTTCGAGGAGCTTGTTTGGGACGTTTGTGACGTCACTCCACACAGCAAAGAGCGAAAGTGACGTCACTCCAAGCAGAAAATAGGGATTAGAGTTCTCTTATTGTAAAGAGTACTTTTTACTTTCCCAAAGGTTCCGTTTGGATTGAATAAGTTCAATAAGATCAGCTTCCTTTTCCGCATTCCAAAACAGTCTATCGGTCATCTTGGTCGCCATTAGAGTAAGAAATAAAGTAACTCGGAAGCATGTGACCTGTGACGTTTCGGATTTACGCACTTCTGATTGGTCGATTTTCGCACTGCCATTTCCTCGACAACATTATTTTTGGGTTAAACTTAAAATATTGTGGCTAAATTTGTGGTCTGGGCTGTTTTGCGAACGGTTTGTTGTCCCAAATTACTGTCGAATAAGGGCTTTACTAACATAAGACAAACATTTACAGGACAGACATTCTGTTGCAGCTGGAGTGAATCTACTGTTTGATTTATCTCGATGAAGGAGTCTATTTTTATCAACAGAATCGGTAATTGTCGACTGCAACTACTAATCGTAGTGTTTTCACTTTTATCATATTTACTTTCTCGATAATAGATGATAATGCATAGGGAAAGTTTTGGAATACAGTTGGAAATCGGACGTTTTTACACGTTTTGGGAACTCCAGATGCTATAATACAAATTTTAGGGTAACGTCTGTGTGTGTGTGCGTGTGTGTGTGTCTGTTCTAGTGTTTTGTTTGAGTCCGTGCAATGCATGAATTTACTCTGGCACAAAGACAAGTTTGAAGAAATTTTTCAAAACTTGATAAGTAAGTGACTTGCGAGTTATATTGGAGCTGATTGTATTTTAGTGCGATTAAAAGAAATGGAATACTGTATTTATTGCAAAAGGGTCCTTAATTATCAAATTTTGAAATAAAAATCAAAACAGTGCTTACATTTATTCATTAAGGCTTGTTTCAAATGCAATTTTTAAAGACAAATGAACAAGATCAATCTTATATATTTAGTAGAAACCATTCTCGAGATATGCAGTTTTTTTTTTTTTTTTTTTTTGGGGGGGGGGGGGGGGTTACCACGCAGCCATTTTAAAACAAAGTCGCTCACCGAAAACAAAATATTATGAAAACAAAAATTCGGTTTATATTCATATATGTGTCAGGGTAATTTTGTGTAATTAAACCCAATTTAACGCATTATGAAAGAAACAGAATATGGATATAAATGTGAAGGGGAATTCATTCGTTGATGATATCAGAGTATTGCTGTTTGTGCAATTATAGTTGTAGAGAAATTAATTATTTATTAATCATTTAATCATCGTGACTGATCACAGAAGAAAATCCGCGCAAAGAGAAATAATTTTATAACTAAATTATTTCGGCGAATGACGCAAAAATTTCCTTTAGAATTCCACTATTTAACTTTTAAAAATATGTTTTTTTAATTGTTTTCAAAATTCCCCCCTCCTCCGTTCCCATTTTACATGCAAAAATCAAACAAAAATATCTGATGTTTCGAATATATAACTTATCCTGCAAATAAGTAAATTTAGTTATTCTGGTATGTCTGAATTTACTTATTTGTAGATCTATCTATTATTAGAATTGACTTATCAGTCTTATTCTGAGGATGGCTATTCATTGTGTCCATTAGTTACAGAAACACCGAATTTTATGGAAATCGCTGAAGAGATGTCATGTTAAGTATGAAAAGTGAAATTTTCCATATATTTGATATTTAGTAATAACACCTAAACAATAGTACTCATATATTTGCATTAATAGACATTTCAATTGGGAAAATATATATAGGATTTTTAATGATTTATCCCTTGTTAGATCAGAAAGGAACATCTTAAAACACAATGCATGTTAGCTTCCTATAAACAGCGTAATTCTCCTTTAAATAATAAGCTGCATATAAAATTATTTTTATGTCAAACTTAAACATAATTATCTTTCTATAACGTATTTTCAAATTTCTAAATGAAAAAGCCTGTGGTGGTCGTTAATTGCAATAATCATACCTAATTTTATTTAATTTTTTCAAGATATATAGTGCTTGCAGATGGGCAGTTAGAAACACGCATCGCTAAATTTGGCAGATTTGTAATCGGGGCCTGAAGGGAAAGAAAATACTGTTTATCTGCTATGCAACTTACTTATCAAATAATTATAAATTCCTAACACCCTTCTTTAAGCAATTTCGGTCATAAATGCAGAAAGTAATGTTTCTTCATCTCCACTCTCCTATGAGGGAAGAAATACTCAATATCGGGCATAAATATTTTTATATATATTAATATATACACGGTATATATACATATATACACGGTATATATTTATATATACACGGTATAATGTATTTTTTGGGCACCATTCCAAAAATATTTTAAACACCGTTTTACACACTTCCATTTATGACAAATGTACTTTGAACTAGAAAATGTAACCGGAAGTGCTCGGAATTTAAAGCAGTCCTCAATTCAATTAATGTATTCAACTTTTCAAAATACATACACACACTCTGCGCGAACACACACGCAGCGGGCGACTACGACTTTCGCTGAGTTCAGCGAACATAATATGCCCTAAATAAGCACCTAAACACGCATTAGCTAGGTGAACGGATGGTAATACGGTTTGGACCGAGTGATGAACATATCGAGCGCTACTCCCTAATAGTACTGTGCATTACGCTCTAATTGTGTCATTCACCCTCTGCAAGAACATAATGCAATCTAAATTAGCTCTTTTGAAACACCACAAACAATATCCTTTTATACACTCTACGTAAGAATGCTGTCCTTAGCGCTGGCGTAATATGTCACCAAATAAGCTCATTTGATACGCCGTAAATACGCGATGTAGTAAAATGTTCGAAGCTTTAGCAAAAGAAAAATTGTTTTCGTTTTAACAATGTGCAATAAATGGCGCCACCATCAGTTCTGACTCAAATAGAACATTTAACACATACGACCACTATCAATCCAATTCAGATCGAACACTTAAACTATCCCTAAATTCTCGAAACCGAAAGCATTGATCCTATAATATTAAATATAACGCCAGGTTTCAACATTACAATAATTTATTAGTATTCGCTAAATGAATACACCAAACTCATAAATTTGATGTCATATTTTAGTAATGGATATTGTATCAATACATTTCTTGTTTCAAGATAATATTACCATGATAGTATAGTATTATCTATGCGATTTTTGGCACCAGTGGTAAGTGATTCGAAAAAATTACATTTTATGGGAAATATTAGATATCGAGATGGAAGGTAAAGTTGAAAATTGTGTATGAATTAATTTAAGGGTGAGCGTCAGTAAATCCTTTGCCCTATCCGAGCTTTGTTAACTTTCGCGACAGACGTTTTTCGCCGAAATTCTGCTCAAACAGTTGCGAAGTATTTTCTGATAAATGAAATGCAATGCTTAGACTATTTTAAAACTAAATTTAATACCCAATAAAACATAGAATATATTATTCATTTTAATTCAAAATATTTTTGGTGCTGCCATCTGTTGTCTTAATTTAATTCATACCGACTATTTTTTTTTTTTAATGAACATTTTTAAATGCCTATTCCTTCTAATACGCTATTAAATACAACAACAGGTCATATATAATAATCCCACAATCACGGAAACGTACTTGAACTTGAAGGCAAAGGAACTTGAAGACAAAGCTGCAGTCCTCAGTGATGTATATTCAGATCCCCTTATTAAATTTATAGAATGAGAAATTACCTTTCCGTGAATGTGGCATTAGTATATATGATATGTTGTTGTATTTAATACTGTATTAGAAGGAAAAGATATCCAAAAATGTTCATTAAAAAATAAAAATAATATGTATGAATTAAATTACGACAACAGATGGCAGCACCAAAAATATTTTGGATTAAAATAAAAAATATATTCTATGTTTTATTGGGTATTAAATTTAGTTTTAATATAATCTAAGCATTGCATTTTATCTTTCAGAAAATATTTCGCAAGTGTTTGAGCAGAATTTCGGCGAAAAACGTGTTCAGCGAAAGTTAACATAGCTCGGATAGGGCAGAAGATTTACTGACGCTCACCTTTAAGCAGCGTGCACTAGATGGCGCCACCAACCTCTGACATTTACGACTATAAAATCTATGACTTTTAATTTAATTCGAATTTTTAAAATACCTCGACGAAGTGTTTCCTCTCATAACCCGAGGTACGTAACGCATGCACCAAATTACATGGTTGTACGACGGTTAGATTTTCTGCTAAAGACGACACAAGAACAGATAAAACATACATCTTCTTTTATTATTGTAGATAATATATCTCTATCTTTCAGAAAATGTCCTTTAACATTTTTATGTTCTATTTCAACGAAACATTTCTATACCATATTTTTTTAAGTAAGCTGTGAAATAAAACTGTAGAATAAAGAACATAATTCTAAGTAAAAAAATTAAAAATACATCAAAACACTTTATGTGAAATTTAAATCTCAAAATGGGATTTATCTTTTATAAAAATCTCGAACATCCACAATAAATGTAAAATAATAAAAGTATGCACCATTACCAGATGTCCTAGCAATAAAAGTGCGTTTTGAAAAACCTATTATGTAGAGTAACATTTTTGTCTTTATTTCTATTTTTAAAAAGTACTTTGCATTCTCGCTAATATGTTTACGAAAGAAGTAACTTCGCCTTAGCAACATATGATTTCTTTAAATTACAAATTTGGAAGATGTTTTTTTTCATTGTGGAGTTACATTGTTTCAATAAAACTTTTGAACAATAAATGAAAATTATTTTTTTAACAGTTTTTGACGTTTTTCCATAATTACCAAGTTGGTATTTAAAATAAACCACATAACATTTTGTACTTTAAAGTGGTTTTATTTATAAAACTTCAAATTTATTTTGATTTATTGGAAAATTAAATGTTAATAAAATACATTATAATGCCCATGTTTCAGGTGCAGTGTACTAAAACTGTATAGTGGACTAAAAGTATACAATTTATAGTTTGCCAAATGTATAGTGCATTAAAAGTATACTATTTAGAGTGTACTAAGTGTATAGTGTACTAAAAGTATACAATTTATAGTGTAATAAATGTATAGTGTACTAAAAGTATACAATTTATAGTGTACTAAAAGTTCACAATTTATAGTGTACTAAAAACCTCATATGGACAGTAGGTGACTTTTCGCAGAGACTCAAATATAATTTTTATTTCATACTTGCTTCATGTATATTAATTGAATTTTTATCGCACTAAATAATACATTAAATATATACTTACTTTAAATTACTGAAAATTTATAGTTTTGGAAATTTTAAAATGGTGAATGCGATAAAGGTCCAAAAATCTAGGCCAAAAAACTAGGCCAGAAATGGCCAGCTACTTTTTCAAGCGTATCAAAACTAACCAGCATCAAGATAACGGTTAAGTGACAAAACTAACGAAATCCCTTACAATAATATATAATTGAGAGATTTTGAGTTAAAGTGGATACATACATTGCACAGTTACAAAGGTGGATAGGCACGCACACACAGCCAGACACTCACACACAGATGCCACGCTCAGAATAATTTTTCCTTATTCGAAAAAGGCCAAAACATGTAAACTCGAATTATAATTTTCGACCCCTGCCCTATACATCCACTATACATTGCCATGTAAGGCATAAAAAGTAGTAAAAGCAGATTTAATATTTATAAGGGTGTAATATAAACAAAAAACTCATAATTTCAACCACAGTATGAAATATTCGTTTCTTTCGTTATTTATATTTATTTCAATGATTTTTATCATACAAAACAATTTATTAAATGAATATTTATTCGAAAGCATATCAAATTTGTTACATATTTGAAATGTGTCCTTTCTCACCAGGGACTTGTCACTTTTATTTCCAAGCTTGTTGGTCGTAGTTCTGCGTCGATCGATAGAAGGCGATCCTGTAGCAAAGCGACAAACCTTTTGCAAACTCAATATCGTCTGTGTTCTTTCTCCAACGATTAGTAAGTACATTTAGCACTTCTCAATTAATCAGTTTATTTAACATTTTTATTATTTTGTACATTTGATATTTGATTAGAAAAATAAATCATTAAGGAAATAAAATTGAACCATATTATAAAAGACAAGACATTATAACTACGTTATAAGCGACATATAGAAAATCTCCAGTTCGTGTTGTTGGAAAAGCAAATTTCCTTAATAAAAATTAGCAAGCATCTTCAACAAGTGAATATAAGTAAATGAACGATTTTAACCCATTGCAAAATATACGTAGTATTAAAATAGGACGATAAATCTTCTATTAATCCGTATATTTAACATTTACATTAATTCATGTATTTAACATTTTCATTCATTCGTCTATTTAACATCTCCGTTAATCCAAATATTTAACATTATATTTTAATTCGCATATTTAACATTTGCAATAATCCATATATTTATCATTTCCATTAATCCGTATATTTAAAAATTATATTATTCGGTATATTTAGCATATCCATTTATCCGCATAAATTATAATTTTATTACTTTGTACTTATATAGCATCTGTTACTGGGAAAACTTATTTTTCCTTTGAATTACTTCGCTTGTATTATAAAATTAAACCACATCAAAAATTACAAAATTTTATTTGAAAATAAAAGCACATTAAGGAGTGTTATTTAAAAAAATATATACATGATTTTCTAATAAAACTTTACGAACGTGTAAAAAAAAATGTAAGTAAATGAACAAGAATGAACCATTACTTTGATGTCGAGCAAATTTCAATCAATTCATATTTCCAGTTACTATAATGATGTGTATATTTAACAATTCCATTAATCCGTATAAATAGCATATCCATTATTTGTGCAATTACTATTTAACTAGTTAAAACTTTTTTATTTTATCAATTCACTTAAATGTGGAAATAAAATCACATTATGGAATACATAATTTTAAGTGGAAAATAAAACATATTAATATGTGTTACTTGAAAAAAGAAATCGCAGAAATGATATTCTAATAAAAATTCAAAAACGCATACACTACATTTAATGCAATACACAAAATAAGCCATTATATGTCGGAGTAATAAAAATGCATTTCGTGAAGTCTATTACATCCGTAACATTCTTGTCTTTATTTTTATATCCGGCTGTACTTTTAGTTTCTCACTCACCTCCATTTGAAAGAAATAACTTTCACCGAGAAACATACCATTTATTTGAATTACAAATTTTGAAGCTTTTTCTTTCCCCCTATGGAAAGTGACATCGCTCTAATAAAATGCTATAATGACAAAATATTTTCTATTACACTGTTCGAGTAATTTCAAATAATTAAGACGTAAACTTTTAAAATGGAATAGGTTACGTTTTACACTCAAAGTTGTTTTGTTTATGAGCATGCAGATATAGCCGGCGTTGCTCGTGATTTAAAATATCTAACTAATCTTAGTGTATTTGCATTTTAAATGATATTGGTATTAAAGAAGTTATATTAAAATATTTTATTTAATATTCTTTAAAATAAATATATGGATTAAATCTTGAAAATATACATAGTAAAAATAAGCATATTGCATAAACTTAATAATAAACATAGCAAAAATAAGCATGTTACATAAGCTTAATAATAAACATATTGCATAAGATTAAAAATAAGCATATAGTATAAGCTAAAAATAAGCATATTGCATAAGCTTAAAAATAAGCGAGGCACTTTATATACTTACTATCCAAAATTATTTTGCACATGAAATCTTCAGAATGAATAATTAACATCACATTTATTAACAAATTTCCAAAAATGTTAAACGTTTGGTGTGAATGCCCCGAAATGAAGCCGCTAAATTGTAGTCAATGATATACCCTGGCCATTTTTATTCCTCTTATACAATTGGCTAAACTCAATATATGACTTTGAAAATTCCTTACCAAAATAAAACAAATGATTTAAGAAATTGAAAATTATATAATTCCCTTAAATTTTCAACCCGAAATACGTAATAGATATAATCCAGTCAGAAACGTAATTCCGATAGGACCTTTTTTATATCTGTCCTTAATTATTTAAATCAGGAAATATTTAATAAATATAATATAAATTTAATAAATTGTAATAACCGGCTACAAAAAATAGGAAATATGTGAATGTGAAAATTATTTTCAGATGTAAACAGATGACTTAAGAAATTGGAAATATCAAGCTCCAGCAATCATGTATCCTAAAATCTGTAACTTATATCCAATCAAAAGTGTATAAACAGTTTGTTTATAAAAATCAATTTCTTTATTACTCAAATATGATAACTTGAATGAAAATATTTTGCTTTACGAACACATTTGATTTATTTCCACTACTATGCAACACGATATGTTTTTCTTCAAATGAACTATCAAAAAATAATCGTCTGCACAAATAATATTTTAATATTTATAGGGAACATCATTTTGTGCTTTTAACAGTTTATAACATTGTTGAAAAGTGTTTATGACTTTGTTCATTCTGTCTGCCTGTCGGTTAGCACTAAAACTGCAGTAAAAATGACTTTATCAAAATGAAATTTTAGTATGTTGTTCTGACGGTCTGTGGGACCTATGGGGATATAAATGAATAATATCACACAATTAGATTTGAACTGAAACCCAGTTGAAAAAATAAAATACACTGAACAGTATGGGACTTAATTCTTCAGAGATTTTTAAGCGAATTTAAGATTCACAAATTGCTTCGATAGTTTTGGGAAATATTTAAATTATACCATAAAAAATATGAAAACAAAATTTCAGAAAAATATATTCGGTTATTTTTTAAATAAAAGTTAATATCTCTATTCTATGTTCTGAAACAACGCAATTACAATATATTTGAGCTTAAATGATCAATGCCATCCATTTTGTGTCAAATAAGTGATGTTTAATGTTCTTTTTAATTTGTATTTCGTGTTGTATCCGTCCTAAAATCGCTTTTCTTTGCTTAAGTTATGTGCATCTATATTCTGAAACAACGCAATTACAATATATTTGAGTTTAAATTATCACTAAACTTTGATTATTTCCACAACGAAACATAATTTTCACTTATGGAGAATGTAAACACATCAAGATGTAGGATGAGTTGTATAAGGATTGCTGAATTTCTTTAACGCAAAATTATTTAGTTCCGGAATCTGCAAGCTGATATGAATGAAACATTAATTGATTTTACGTAGAGAAGTAGACGAATTTATAGCAGGCTTTTTCGATGAAGTTTTAAGCATAGAGTTAATTTAACTTTACCTCCATGGTTTTCAGTTTTTAAATAAAATGAATCATTATAGTATTGTGGTGAATGACAGGAATGGAATAAAAGTGTACGAATGAAATATTTATAGCTTTATATAGAGAGCCAGCCGATTTATACTTCAATGACGTCACTTGAATAAAGTTCAATCTTTTCGATGAAGTTTTAAGTTTTCAAATGTAATAAATTATTGTATTATTGTGATATTTTTAAAAATATTACCGCTGAATGTATCACATTTTAGAGATGTTTAAACCAGGCGATTTATATTTCAATGACGTCATTTGAATAAATTTGATTTTTTTCGTAGAAGTTTTAAGTTTTCAAATATAATAAATTAATGTAGTATTGTGATAATTTTAAATATATTACCGCTGAATGTAGCGGAATTTAGAGATATTTAAGTCAAATTACATTTCAATTGAAAAGTGTTTCATAATCAATGCTTTATGCGTGTTTGATCTTTCATGTTATTAATAAATTAACAGACCCTGGTCATAGAAATTCGATACAAAGCTGATATTATCCGCAGTGCAATAGAAAATATACGCCCCAAATTTGTAAAAAAAAAACCATCAAAAATTGTAGATTTGTGTCAAGAGCAGAAAAATAGAAAAACAGATATGCAAATTGATATAGAATTCAACATTCGACATAATTGGTTTGAAAGTTAAATATTTATTAGTATAACAATCCCATTATACATGCAGCGACATACATATTACAGGTTGGGTTAAAGCTTGTTAGCGTCTTCAGCCTTAAGTTTGCTATAATTGCACATCCAGAATATTTTCTACCTTATTAACTAAAAGAAGATATCAGTGTATGTGTGTGTGTTTGTCTTTCTGTCTGTCTGTGAGTATATACCTCCTATAGCGGTTGAAGATTCACACAGCTGCGAGATTCGGTACAAAGGTATCTCAGATCCCCTGACACTGTGACAGCAGTGTGAGATTTTTTAAAATTCGAATATCCGTCTTATCCAGTTATTTTATTATCTATAGTTATCATCTAGTTATTCTATCATCTTTAATTATCAACTAGTTACTCTATCATCTATAGTTATTTAGTTTTTCTATCATCTACAGTTATTTAGTTTTTCTATCATCTATAGTTATCATCTAGTTATTATATCATCTATAGCTGAAATAAGAAGCTTTGGACAGCAGCGAGATTCGGTATAGAAGTACGTCAGGTCTGCGTTAGGTCTTTTATCAAATTCGAATCATCGTTTTTAATTTTTACTTTCCCTGCAATACATGGTAATGTATAGGGAAAGTATTGGAATCATGCCGAAAATCACAACTGGAGTTTCCGACGGATCTACACGTTTCGAGACCTCTAGAATACGAAAAAACCATTTTTAGCGTGACGTCTGTGTGTGTGTCTGTGTGTCTGTGTGTCTGTGTGTCTGTGTGTCTGTCTGTCTGTGCAGATTTTGTATACACTCTAACTAAAAAACTAATGGACCGAATTTCACAAAATTTTGTAGGTAAGTCACTTGTGAGCGGGGCTGGTGCTGATTAGTTTTGGGTACGATTCGGAATAAAAGAACCCGCCTTTTTTGTGAAATGGCCCGCAAAAGCTTGTATCCACTGTAGCTGAAAAACTAATGGACCGAATTTCACAAAATTCGGTAGATGAGTCACGTATAGGTCACCCTGGTGCTGATTAGATTTTGGTACGATTCAGAAAAAAACAACCTGCCTTTTTTTGCAAAATGGCCCGCAAAAATTGCCAAAATCTAAAATAAAAAACTGGGTATACTCAAATATATCCATTAAATGCTGATTTAATACGTAATTTTTAACGACGAAAAGAATAAGACCAACCCCATTACACTAGGACTAGCCGTTCTCGAGATATTTTAGTTTTTCGTACTTTCCCTACGCCACCTTTGAAAATAAGTCCGGTTATCGAATGAGAACGAAAGTTGAATTAAAAATGAAATAGATTTAATAAAAATAAAGAGAACGTTAATATAAGTCTGCAGGGAAAGTCATGTGCTGCTCACATCAGATTTTTACTTTCCCTGCAATACATGGTAATGTATAGGGAAAGTATTGGAATCATGCCGAAAATCACAACTCGAGTTTTCGACGGATCTACACGTTTCGAGACCTCTAGAATACGAAAAAACTATTTTAAGCGTGACGTCTGTGTGTGTGTCTGTGTGTCTGTGTCTGTCTGTGCAGATTTTATATCCACTCTAACTAAAAAACTAATGGACCGAATTTTACAAAATTTTGTAGGTAAGCCACTTGTGGCCGGAGCTGGTGCTGATTAGTTTTGGGTACGATTCGGAATAAAAGAACCCGCCTTTTTTTGCGAAATGGACCGCAAAAGCTTTTATCCACTCTAACTGAAAAACTGATGGACCGAATTTCACAAAATTCGGTAGATGAGTCACTTGTGGGTTACTTTGGTGCTGATTAGATTTTGGTACGATTCGGAAAAAAATGACCTGCCTTTTTTTGCAAAATGGCCCGCAAAAATCGTCCAAATCTAAACTAAAGAACTGGGTATACTCAAATATATCCATTAAATGCTGATTTATTACGTAATTTTTAACGACGAAAAGAATAAGACCAACCCCATTACACTAGGACTAGCCGTTCTCGAGATATTTTAGTTTTTCGTACTATCCTTACGCCACCTTTGAAAATAAGCCCGGTTACCGAATGAGAACGAAAATTGAATTAAAAGTGAAATAAATTTAGTTGAAATAAAGAGAACGTTAATATAAGTCTGCAGGGAAAGTCATGTGCTGCCCACATCAGATTTTTACTTTCCCTGCAATACATGGTGATGTATAGGGAAAGTATTGGAATCATGTCGAAAATCGCAACTCGAGTTTTCGACGGATCTACACGTTTCAAGACCTCTAGAATACGAAAAAACCATTTCTAGCGTGACGTCTGTGTGTGTGTCTGTGTGTCTGTCTGTCTATGTGTCTGTGTGTCTGTGAGTCTGTCTGTCTGTGCAGATTTTGTATCCACTCTAACTAAAAAACTAATGGACCGAATTTCACAAAATTTGGCAGGTAAGTCACTTATGGGTGAGTCTGGTGCTGATTAGTTTTGGGTCCGATTTGGAATTAAAGAACCCGCCTTTTTTTGCGAAATGGCCCGCAAAAGCTTGTATCCACTCTAACTGATAAACTACTGGACCGAATTTCACAAAATTCGGTAGATAAGTCACTTGTGGATCACCCTGGTGCTGATTAGAATTTAGTAATATTCGGAAAAAAATAACCTGCCTTTTTTTGCAAAAAGACCCGCAAAAATCGTCAAAATCTAAACTAAAGAACTAGGTATACTCAAATATATCCATTAAATGCTCGTTTACTACGTAATGTTTAACGACGAAAAGAATTAGACCAACCCCATTACACTAGGACTAACCGTTCTCGAGATATTTTAGTTTTTCGTACTTTCCCTACGCCACCTTTGAAAATAAGCCCGGTTACCGAATGAGAACGAAAATAGAATTAAAAGTGAAATAAATTTAATTAAAATAAAGAAAACGTTAATATAAGTCTGCAGGAAAGTCATGTGCTGCCCACATCACATGTTTTTATATTGGAACACGATTTTAAGTGATTTTCACAATATTCTGTTTCGCAGTGATCGAAAATATTATCGCAGAGTTTCCATCTTGACATCATCAGGAAAACCAAAGAACATTTCTCTCTAACGATCTTTGAATCGTATCCGTAGGATAATTCCTTCGCACTTATTTATTTATTTTTAAATACATTGAAATATACTGGTTTTAGGTTATATGATTATTATTTCACCGCATCCGAAAATGGAAAATAAGCACAATTCTATAGTTTGGCCAAATTACGGCTTTATATCTCCGGAGTCAAATGTTTTTTAATTACCCTATTTTCGATCAATTTACAAACAAAACTATAAAACTTGAGATATTTTTTAATTCCGCTCTATTTAAAACCATTGAGGAGGGACTACACACATGAGGTGGGAATGTTCTTCCTTAATCCCAACAAGAATCACACGGAGATTTAATTCACACTCGAAATTATACTATTTAATTAGCTTGTATTTATCAGCCATATATTTACAAGAATTTCATTCACTTATGACTTTATTAAAAAAAAATTACCATTTAGTAGTTTTGTAATGGCGAATTATATTATTTATAACTCTCATACTCGAAATTATATGATTCGATAAGCTTGTATTTATCAACCCTGTATTTATAATAATGTCGTTTATTTATAACATAATAAAAATAAAATTCGCCATTTAATAGTTTTATGATGGACAAGTATGATAACATATCAAATGTATCTAACCAATGTAGCTATAATTCACTGATTTGTACATATTGATCACGAATATGGACTTTAAAACCATGGATGAGTTATCAAGGTATGGAAGGGGAGGGATCATGTGGAATAGATTGGCAGTACTGCTTGTAGTGACTCTCTTTCAGCTCAACGAGAGCCTCTACGGAAGTCTAGAGTTCCAGATGAATATACACCTTTTACATTCTCACATGGACTTTTTTCTGTCTCACAGCTTTACTGTGAGTGACATGCATGGGGAACGGTTTTATCAAAGAATTACCAACCTCGAAAAAAGAGTCTAAGGGAAATATAATGCAGCAATGGCATTGTTAGATTCTTGTAAAATATGCTCCATACACTCAATCAAAGAAAATATGATTATAATATTCAAGTATACATATACAAATTTTTAAAACTTGTTCTAAAGATATTTAAACAAGAAAGATCAATTATGCAATCACATTAAAATAATAATCAATCAAATTAATGATCAATCCAATTAATAATCAATTAAAATAAATAATCATTTAAAAATACTAAGCAATTAAAATAATAATCAATCAAATTAAAATACTGATTACACCCATATTATATGAAGATATCACGTGGCCTACTTCAAAATAAACAAGAAAGATCAGTCATGCATAAATCATTCATTAAGAAACACATTCCAACTCTAATTTATTTAAGCATCTCTAAAATGCGATACATTCAGTGGTAATATTTTTAAAATTATCGCAATACAGCAATAATTAATTATATTTGAAAATTTAAAACTTCAAATATAATTAACACATCGAAAAAAACGAACTTGACTCAAATGGCAACATCGAAATATAAATCGCCTGGCTCTCTGTGTAAAAGCAGTAAATATTTCATTCATACATTTTTATTTCATGCATCACAGTACTACAATAGTTTATTCTACATAAAAACTTAAAACCATGGAGGTAAAAGTAATAAAACTCTAAGCATAAAACTTCATAGAAAAAGTCTGCTATTAAATCATCTGTTTCTCTATGTAAAATTAATGAATATTTCATTCATAACACCTATATTACAGACTCCAGAACAAAATAATTCAAGTATAACTTCAAATATATATATATATATATATATATATATATATATATATATATATATATATATATATTCCATTAAAATTCCTGAGTTGGAATTTTGACTCAATCCTATTATTTTTTTTTCATACACTCTGCATTACTAGGAAAATAAAATGAGAGAAACACCCACTTCAACAACCCATATTGTTTATTTTTAAGATGGTAATTTTTAAGATGGTCGTTCAAGTAATCACAATGCAAGTGAGTTATTTTGATATGCATAAATTAAATAAATTACCCTCAATTTCATGGATGCAGAAACATGTACGAGCAAATCCAAAAATGCACATAACATAGTTTTCATTTCTTTTAAGTTTTAGTTTCTAACAAATTTCTCCTACATTCCCCCCCATAAAAAAAAGAGAAATTTTCTCTACGAAAAACAAACATCATTTATTTAAATTCTCATTTCTCTTTTTCGTAGCGGACCACGGAGGGAATGGCCATAATAGAAATCCTTTACAGCATTGGGAAAAGACCATTTTTCCTTATACCGTATCTGGAACAAACAAGCCGGAAATAAATTTATAAGATTGTCGAGGGAAAGTAAAATATGTGTTGAATTGTATTTGTGTTTATGCAAGGTTTGCAGGACTACGAATACTTTAACTTATCAAAAATGTCTTGTCAAGTAGAATAAATATTTGTTTAGGAAGTGTTACGAAAACCTAAAATATCTTCACAGCATATTGCGTACCTCCGAAGAAATTCTACATTCAAAGGCAACCATTGTCATTATGTGAAAGCCCGGGTTGTTTCACCTTGGTGACATAATCGCCTTTTTTCGATATATTTAGTTAGAATATAGCCAACTTGGCGACTTTTGGAAATCTATCGAATTTTTATAGCCCGGTTAGGAACTTTAAAAGTTACATCGGTTTTTCAAAGATCTTTCAAAAGAGGATATATAAGCGGTTCATTGTTCAATTAGACTAAGCTGACTTGAAACAAGAAATAGCGAGATGCGAGTAAGCACGTCACTTTCCTTATATACATAATGCATAAGGAAAGTATTGTGACGGGTCGAAAATTCGAAATCGAGTTTTCGACGGGAGAGCACGTTTCAAGCATCCCTTATCACGAATCAAACATTTTTGAGGTGATGTCTGTGTGTGTGTGTGTGAGTCTGTGAAGACGATATATCACGAACGAATGGAGCGATTCGAATGAAATTTGGTACAAAAATCACAATCTGTGAATACTGGAAGCCTGTTGCTTTTAAACACAATCGAATGTTCAGAACCCCCCTAAATTTTCGAGTGAAATTTTGTAAAAATCATTAAAAATAAAAACCTTTAATAAAGTTACGCAAATAGACATTTATTATGTAATTTTTCCTTAGGAAACGATTGATATAAACTGTAGGATGCTAGCATTAACCTTTCTCGAGATATTGCACGTTTTTCAAATAAATTTATCAAAAAATCAAGTAAAATAAAAAAAAATATTAACTCTTAAGAAACATGTTCACTTTTCGTATGTAATATCATGCGATAAATTGGGTGATATCATTCTCGTGGATCTAACTCGTTTCATTCACGAGAAAAGATACTTTGAGTAATACTTTTGTATTTGAACGCTACTAGTCCTTTATCTGCTGTAAGAATAACTTATTTCTCCATCCATAACGCTTGGGGAGATTTTGGCGACGAATTTGGCGGAATGTCGCCAATTTGGCGACTTTTTTAAATGTTGCTAAATTAACGAAAATCTCGCCAAATGGATAAAAATGACGCTACATCAATGAAAATGACGACTAACTGACGAAAATTCAATATCTTGGAAATAATATAAGTATCTACTATAAAAATAACGTTTTTTAACTGTAAAAGTAGTAAATTCATTGCTTTATATAAAGAAAGTCATATGCTGTCTACATCAGATTTTTTTGAAAATATAATAGTGTGTTTTGTGTATTCGCTACATTTTTAATTGCTGTTTCACTGCCTCTGACAGTTATTTTATGACCTTGTCAGATAGAAAGAAATCATTCGCTACATATTATTCCTGTTTATCCTTACTGATGATTTTAATAGAACTTTAGCTATTCAAATATTCGAAAATGATTCGATTCCAGAGCATAGCAAAATGCATTCATTAAAGGTATGATTTTTCTCAATTTAACACTCACAAAATTACATGACTAGTTCACTAACATTGGTAGATAGCATTCGATTTCATTGAATTGACAAAATTAATACATGTAAGCTGCTGTTTTCGTTAGCATTTTAATTGCATAAAATATAAAAATTAAAATTTTTGAAATAAGTGTCTTGAAACCAATGAAAATTACACTAATATGGCATCACTGAGAATCAAGATAAATTTTATGTCCATCGAAAAAATTAATCCTAGCAATATTCATGCTAGTGCTCAATTTGTTGGTGAGACGACATGTCTAGACACGCCTATAACATTAAACATTTGGTTCATTTCCATAAGTAGCGTCTAAGTGCACATCCTTAAATTCCCAAGTCTTAGTTTTGACTAAATGCACGACGTGTTCAACATTTTGTAATTTCCTACGGATTAATAAATTTTAATATTGTGATAAAATATTAAAACATATTCGAGAAATTTTAACCGCAATTTGATTTTCGCTACCGCTTAAGGTAAGCACACCAAATATCAAACAAGTTATTTGATTCTTCAGGAAATGTGGCTCTAAGTAGATTTTTTGGAATTTTTAGATCGGTTATTGATAATTGCCATATAAATGCGTAGCTACAGTTCTAGTCAGAAGTACTTGAACATCCTTCTCTGGTTTGATAATTGTGAATCTAACTTCTGCTGATTTTAGATTAAAAAATCTTATGTGAGCAGCACATGACTTTCCCTGCAGATTTATATTAACGTTCTCTTTATTTTAATTAAATTTATTTCACTTTTAATTCAATTTTCGTTCTCATTCTGTAACCTGGCTTATTTTCAAAGGTGGCGTAGGGAAAGTACGAAAAACTAAAATATCTCGAGAACTGCTAGACCTAGTGTAATGGGGTTGGTCTTATTCTTTTTGTCTTTAAAAATTACGTATTAAATCAGCATTTAATGGATATATTTGAGTATACCCAGTTCTTCAGTTTAGATTTGGACGATTTTTGCGGGCCATTTTGCAAAAAAAGGCAGGTCATTTTTTTCCGAATCATACCAAAATCTAATCAGCACCAGGGTAACCCACAAGTGAAATTCGGTCCATTAGTTTTTCAGTTAGAGTGGATACAAGCTTTTGCGGGCCATTTCGCAAAAAAGGCGGGTTCTTTTATCCCGAATCGTACCCGAAACTAATCAGCACCAGACTCGCTCACAAGTAACTTACCTACCGAATTTTGTGAAATTCGGTCGATTAGATTTTTAGTTAGAGTTGATACAATATCTGCTCAGACAGACAGACACACAGACACACAGACAGACAGACACATAGACAGACACACAGACACACACACAGACGTCACGCTAAAAATAGTTTTATCGTATTCTAGAGGTCTCGAAACGTATAGATCCGTCGAAAACACGAATTGCGATTTTCGGCATGATTCCAATACTTTCCCTATACATTACCATGTATTGCAGGGAAAGTAAAACATCTGATGTGGGCAGCACATGACTTTCCCTGCAGATTTAAATTCATATTTTCTTTATTTCTTTAATAATTCATTAGATTGAGTTTAATTGCACCAAATAACACTAAATGTGCATTTTTAATTCAAATTTTATTTTTATTTGGTAAATAGACACTTTTCCGATAATGGTGTAACAAAAATTTGCATGAAATTTCAAATATCTTGAGAACGGTTAGTTCTAAAGTCTAACGGAGTGTGTTATATTCTTTTACTCCTCAAAAATTGGGTATGAAACAAGAATTTAATTGAATCTTTTCAGCATAGTCTTTTTTTTTTAGATTTTTGCGGACCATTTTGTAAAAAAAGGCAGGTTTTTATTTTCCGAATCGTACTGAAATCGAATCAGCACCAGAGTGTCCCGCAAATAACTTATCTACCAAATTTTGTGACATTTAGTTAATTAATATATTAACTAAGGTGGATACCTGAAATTTTGGAGGGCCGTTTCGTAAAAAATGCAGGTTGTTCTTTTCCAAATCGTACCAAAATCTAATCAGCACCAGAGTATCCCACAAGTAACTTATCTTCCAAATTTTGTGTAATTTGTTCAATTAGTATTTCAGCTAGAGTGGATAAATGAAATTTTTACGGGCCATTTCGCAAAAAAAGGCGGGTTCTTTTTTTACGAATCCTACCAAAAACTAATCAACACCGGAGTCACACCCAAATGACTTACCTACCAAATTTTATAAAGTTCGGTCCATCAGTTTTTTAGTTAGAGTGGATACATACATTGCACAGACACACAGACAGACAGACACATACATAGACGTCACGCTAAAAATAGTTTTTTCGTATTCTAGAGGTCTCAAAACGTTTTGGTCCGTCGAAAACTCGAGTTGCGATTTTCGACATGATTCCAGTACTTTCCCTATACATTGCCATGTTATGCAGGGAAAGTAAAAAATCTGATGTTGGCAGCACCTGACTTTCCCTGCAGACTTATATACACATTCTCTTTATTTTAATTAAATTTAATTCACTGTTAATTCAATTTTCGTTCTCATTTGGTAACTGGACTCATTTTCAAAGGTGGCGTAGGGAAAAATCGAATAAACAAAAATATCTCGAGAACGGCTAGTTCTAGTGTAATGGGGTTGGTCTTATACTTTTCTTCGTTAAAAATTACGTATTAAAAAAACATTTAATGAATATATTTGAGTATACGTAGATTTTATTTTAGATTTTGGCGATTTTTGCAGGCCATTTCGGAAAACAATGCAGGTCATTTTTTTCCGAATCGTACCAAAATCTAATCAACACCATAAGTGACTTATCTCCGTGCTTTCCACTCTTTAAGCTCTTTGTTGGTAAGGGGCACGGTCTGGGTCGCAAAAATAAAAACATAAAATGTGCATTTTTAATTCATTTTTTACTTTCCCTGCAATACATGGTAATGTATAGGGAAAGTATTGGAATCATACCGAAAATCACAACTCGAGTTTTCGACGGATCTACACGTTTCGAGACCTCTAGAATACGAAAAAACCATTTTTAGCGTGACGTCTGTGCGTGTGTCTGTCTGTCTGTCTGTCTGTCTGTGTGTCTGTCTGTCTGTGCAGATTTTGTATCCACTGTAACTAAAAAACTAATGGACCGAATTTCACAAAATTTGGTAGGTAAGTCACTTGTGGGCGGGGCTAGTGCTGATTAGTTTTGGATACGATTCGGAATAAAAGAACCCGCCTTTTTTTGCGAAATGGCCTGCAAAAGCTTGTATCCACTCTAGCTAAAAAACTACTGGACCGATTTTCACAAAATTCGGTAGATGAGTCACTTGTAAGTCATCCTGGTGCTGATTACATTTTGGTACGATTCGAAAAAAAATAACCTGCCTTTTCTTAAAAAATGGCCCGCAAAAATCATCAAAATCTAAACTAAAGAACTACGCATGTTCAAATATATCCGCTAAATGCTTGTTTAATACGTAATTTTTAACGAAGAAAAGAATAAGACCAACCCCATTACACTAGGACTAGCCGTTCTCGAGATATTTTAGTTTTTCGTATTTTCTCTACGCCACCTATGAAATTAAGTCCGGTTACCGAATGAGAAAGAAAATTGAATTAAAAGTGAAATAAATTTAATTAAAATAAACAGAACGTGGATATAAGTCTGCAGGGAAAGTCATGTGCTGTCCACATCAGATTTTTACTTTCACTGCAATACATGGTAATGTATAGGGAAAGTATTGGAATCATGTCGAAAATCGCAACTCGAGATTTCGACGGATCTACACGTTTCGAGACCTCTAGAATACGAAAAATCTATTTTTAGCGTGACGTCTGTGTGTGTGTCTGTGTGTCTGTCTGTCTGTCTGTCTGTGTGTCTCTCTGTGTAGATTTTGTATCCACTCTAACTAAAAAAGTAATTGAATGAATTTCATACAATTTGGTAGGTAAGTCACTTGTAGGCGAATCTGATGCTGATTAGTTTTGGGTACGATTCGAAATAAAATAACCCGCCTTTTTTTGCGAAATGGCCCGCAAAAGCTTGTATCCACTCTAGCTGAAAAACTAATGGACCGAATTCCACAAAATGCGGTAGGTAAGTCTCTTGTGGGACACTCTGGAGCTGATTAGATTTTGGACTGATTTTGAAAAAAAATAACCTGCCTGTTTTTGCAAAATGGCCCACAAAAATCGCCAAAATCTAAAATAAAAAACTACGTATGCTCAACTATATCCATAAAATGCTTGTTTAATACGTAATTTTTAACGAAGAAAAGAATAAGACCAAGTCCATTGCACTAGGACTAGCCGTTCTCGAGATATTTTAGTTTTTTCGTATTTTCTCTACGCCACCTTTGAAAAGAAGTCCAGTTATCAAATGAGAACAATATTGAATTAAAAGTAAAATTAAATGTAATAAAAATAAAGAGAACGTGAATATAAGTCTGCAGGGAAAGTCATGTGCTGCCCACATCAGATTTTTTTTTTATTTGGTAATTGGACACTTTTCCGATAACGGCGTAACAAAAATTTGCAAAACATTTCAAATATCTCGAGAACGGCTAGTTCTAGTGTAATGGGGTTGGTCTTATTTTTTTCTTCGTTAAAAATTACGTATAAAACAAGCATTTAATGGGTTTATTTCAGCATATGTAGTTTTTTATTTTAGATTTTGTCGATTTTTGCGGGTCATTTTGCAGAGAAAGGCAGGTTAATTTTTTCGAATCGTACCAAAAGCTAATCAGCACCAGGATCATCCACAAGCGACTTATCTACCAAATTTTGTAAAATTCGGTCTATTAGATTTTCAGCTAGAGTGGATAGAAGCCTTTTCGGGTCATTTCGCAAAAAAAGTAGGGTTCTTTTATCCCGAATCGTACCCAAAACTAATCAGCACCAGATTCACCCACAAGTGACATACTTACCAAATTTTATGAAATTCGTTCAATTAGTTTTTATTTAGAGTGGATACAAAATCTGCACATACAGACATACAGACACACAGACAGAAACACAGACAGACACACAGACAGACAGACACACAGACAGACAGACACACAGACATAGAGACACGCCCACAGACAACACGCTAAAAATAGTTTTTTCGAATTCTAGAGGTCTCGAAACGTTTAGATCCGTCGAAAACTCGAGTTGCCATTTTCGACATGATTCCAATACTTTCCCTATACTTTGCCATGTTATACAGGGAAAGTAAAAAATCGGATGTAGGCAGCACATGACTTTCCCTGCAAACTTATATCCACGTTCTTTTTATTTTAATTAAATTTATTTCACTTTTAATTCAATTTTCGTTCTCATTCGGTAACCGGATTTATTTTCAAAGGTGGCGTAGAGAAAAAACGAAAAACTAAAATATCTTGAGAACGGCTAATCCTTGTGTAATGGGGTTGGTCTTATTATTTTCTTCGCTAAAAAAATTACGTATTAAACAAGCATTTAATATATATATTTGAGCATACGTAGTTCTTTAGTTTAGATTTTGATGATTTTTGCGGGCCATTTTGCAAAAAAAAGGCAGGTTATTTTTTTCCGAATCGTACCCAAATCTAATCACCATCAGAGTGACTCATATGTGACTCATCTACCAAATTTTGTGAAATTCGGTCAGTTAGGTTTTCAGCTAGAGTGGATGCAAACTTTTGAGGGTCATTTTGCAAGAAAAGGCAGGTTCTTTTATCCCGAATCGTACCAAAATCTAATCAGCACCAGAGTAACCCACAAGTGACTCATCTTCCGAATTCTGTGAATTTCGGTCCAATAGGTTTTCAGTTTGAGTGGATACAAGACTTTGCGGGCCATTTCGCAAAAAAAGGCGGCTTCTTTATCCCAAATCGTACCTAAAACTAATCAGCACCAGACTCACTCACAAGTGACGTACCTACCAAATTTTGTGAAATTCGGTTCATTAGTATTTTAGTAAGAGTGAATACAAAATCTGCACAGACAGACAGACACACAGACACACACACAGACGTCACGCTAAAAATAGATTTTCGTATTCTAGACGTCTCGAAACGTTTAGATCCGACGAAAACTCGAGTTGCGATTTTCGACATGATTCCAATACTTTCTCTATACATTGCCGTGTTAGGCAGGGAAAGTAAAAAATCGGCGATGCCTCTAGTCCGCTAGAACCGAAATGGTTTAGAGTGAATAACTTTTGTAAAAGAAAACTCCAAGAAACTTTAACGAGTTTATTAAATTTTTCAGACTTACTTGTTTAGTTCAGAGACATTCAACTTGCTACAAATTACTCGCTACTTGTTTAAATTTAGATAACACTTTTACTTTTCGCTCTGATTTTATCTGGATACTCCGACCATACTTCATCTCCGTACTAAAATTATGAGGCCGAACTCCCTATTGGCAACCCTCTATTCGAGTAGTACCCATCGCCACTATATGTGGGAGAAACCCATATATAAATGTAAAAAAATATTAGAGTCCGATTTTTGACTGCATAACATTACTTTCATTTCCTCTACATATGTTACTTTTCGAAGGGAAAGTTAAAAAAATCTGATGTGGGCAGCACATGACTTTCCCTGCAGACTTATATCCAAGTTCTCCTTATTTTAATTAAGTTTAATTCAATTTTAATTCTATTTTCGTTCTCATTTGATAACTGGACGTATTTTCAAAGGTGGCGTGGAGAAAATACGAAAAAAACTAATATATCTCGAGAACATCTTGTCCTAGTGTAATTGGGTTGGTCTTATTCCTTTCTTGGTTAAAAATTACATATTAAACAAGCATTTAATGGATATATTTGAGCATACGTAACCATTTAGTTTAGATTTTGACAATTTTTGCGGGCCATTTTGCAAAAAAAGGCAGGTTATTTTTTTCCGAATCGTACCAAAATCTAATCAACACCATAATAAGTGACTTATCTCCGTGCTTTCCACTCTTTAAGCTCTTTGTTGGTAAGGGGCACGGTCTGGGTCGCAAAAATAAAAACATAAAATGTGCATTTTTAATTCATTTTTTACTTTCCCTGCAATACATGGTAATGTATAGGGAAAGTATTGGAATCATACCGAAAATCACAACTCGAGTTTTCGACGGATCTACACGTTTCGAGACCTCTAGAATACGAAAAAACCATTTTTAGCGTGACGTCTGTGCGTGTGTCTGTCTGTCTGTCTGTCTGTGTGTCTGTCTGTCTGTCTGTGTGTCTGTCTGTCTGTGCAGATTTTGTATCCACTGTAACTAAAAAACTAATGGACCGAATTTCACAAAATTTGGTAGGTAAGTCACTTGTGGGCGGGGCTAGTGCTGATTAGTTTTGGATACGATTCGGAATAAAAGAACCCGCCTTTTTTTGCGAAATGGCCTGCAAAAGCTTGTATCCACTCTAGCTAAAAAACTACTGGACCGATTTTCACAAAATTCGGTAGATGAGTCACTTGTAAGTCATCCTGGTGCTGATTATATTTTGGTACGATTCGAAAAAAAATAACCTGCATTTTCTTAAAAAATGGCCCGCAAAAATCATCAAAATCTAAACTAAAGAACTACGCATGTTCAAATATATCCGCTAAATGCTTGTTTAATACGTAATTTTTAACGAAGAAAAGAATAAGACCAACCCCATTACACTAGGACTAGCCGTTCTCGAGATATTTTAGTTTTTCGTATTTTCTCTACGCCACCTATGAAATTAAGTCCGGTTACCGAATGAGAAAGAAAATTGAATTAAAAGTGAAATAAATTTAATTAAAATAAACAGAACGTGGATATAAGTCTGCAGGGAAAGTCATGTGCTGTCCACATCAGATTTTTACTTTCACTGCAATACATGGTAATGTATAGGGAAAGTATTGGAATCATGTCGAAAATCGCAACTCGAGATTTCGACGGATCTACACGTTTCGAGACCTCTAGAATACGAAAAATCTATTTTTAGCGTGACGTCTGTGTGTGTGTCTGTGTGTCTGTCTGTCTGTCTGTCTGTGTGTCTCTCTGTGTAGATTTTGTATCCACTCTAACTAAAAAAGTAATTGAATGAATTTCATACAATTTGGTAGGTAAGTCACTTGTGGGCGAATCTGATGCTGATTAGTTTTGGGTACGATTCGAAATAAAATAACCCGCCTTTTTTTGCGAAATGGCCCGCAAAAGCTTGTATCCACTCTAGCTGAAAAACTAATGGACCGAATTCCACAAAATGCGGTAGGTAAGTCTCTTGTGGGACACTCTGGAGCTGATTAGATTTTGGACTGATTTTGAAAAAAAATAACCTGCCTGTTTTTGCAAAATGGCCCACAAAAATCGCCAAAATCTAAAATAAAAAACTACGTATGCTCAACTATATCCATAAAATGCTTGTTTAATACGTAATTTTTAACGAAGAAAAGAATAAGACCAAGTCCATTGCACTAGGACTAGCCGTTCTCGAGATATTTTAGTTTTTTCGTATTTTCTCTACGCCACCTTTGAAAAGAAGTCCAGTTATCAAATGAGAACAATATTGAATTAAAAGTAAAATTAAATGTAATAAAAATAAAGAGAACGTGAATATAAGTCTGCAGGGAAAGTCATGTGCTGCCCACATCAGATTTTTTTTTTATTTGGTAATTGGACACTTTTCCGATAACGGCGTAACAAAAATTTGCAAAACATTTCAAATATCTCGAGAACGGCTAGTTCTAGTGTAATGGGGTTGGTCTTATTTTTTTCTTCGTTAAAAATTACGTATAAAACAAGCATTTAATGGGTTTATTTCAGCATATGTAGTTTTTTATTTTAGATTTTGTCGATTTTTGCGGGTCATTTTGCAGAGAAAGGCAGGTTAATTTTTTCGAATCGTACCAAAAGCTAATCAGCACCAGGATCATCCACAAGCGACTTATCTACCAAATTTTGTAAAATTCGGTCTATTAGATTTTCAGCTAGAGTGGATAGAAGCCTTTTCGGGTCATTTCGCAAAAAAAGTAGGGTTCTTTTATCCCGAATCGTACCCAAAACTAATCAGCACCAGATTCACCCACAAGTGACATACTTACCAAATTTTATGAAATTCGTTCAATTAGTTTTTATTTAGAGTGGATACAAAATCTGCACATACAGACATACAGACACACAGACAGAAACACAGACAGACACACAGACAGACAGACACACAGACATAGAGACACGCCCACAGACAACACGCTAAAAATAGTTTTTTCGAATTCTAGAGGTCTCGAAACGTTTAGATCCGTCGAAAACTCGAGTTGCCATTTTCGACATGATTCCAATACTTTCCCTATACTTTGCCATGTTATACAGGGAAAGTAAAAAATCGGATGTAGGCAGCACATGACTTTCCCTGCAAACTTATATCCACGTTCTTTTTATTTTAATTAAATTTATTTCACTTTTAATTCAATTTTCGTTCTCATTCGGTAACCGGATTTATTTTCAAAGGTGGCGTAGAGAAAAAACGAAAAACTAAAATATCTTGAGAACGGCTAATCCTTGTGTAATGGGGTTGGTCTTATTATTTTTTTCGCTAAAAAAATTACGTATTAAACAAGCATTTAATATATATATTTGAGCATACGTAGTTCTTTAGTTTAGATTTTGATGATTTTTGCGGGCCATTTTGCAAAAAAAAGGCAGGTTATTTTTTTCCGAATCGTACCCAAATCTAATCACCATCAGAGTGACCCATAAGTGACTCATCTACCAAATTTTGTGAAATTCGGTCAGTTAGGTTTTCAGCTAGAGTGGATACAAACTTTTGAGGGTCATTTTGCAAGAAAAGGCAGGTTCTTTTAACCCGAATCGTACCAAAATCTAATCAGCACCAGAGTAACCCACAAGTGACTCATCTTCCGAATTCTGTGAATGTCGGTCCAATAGGTTTTCAGTTTGAGTGGATACAAGACTTTGCGGGCCATTTCGCAAAAAAAGGCGGCTTCTTTATCCCAAATCGTACCTAAAACTAATCAGCACCAGACTCAATCACAAGTGACGTACCTACCAAATTTTGTGAAATTCGGTTCATTAGTATTTTAGTAAGAGTGAATACAAAATCTGCACAGACAGGCAGCCACACAGACACACACACAGACGTCACGCTAAAAATAGATTTTCGTATTCTAGACGTCTCGAAACGTTTAGATCCGACGAAAACTGGAGTTGCGATTTTCGACATGATTCCAATACTTTCCCTATACATTGCCGTGTTAGGCAGGGAAAGTAAAAAATCGGCGTTGCCTCTAGTCCGCTAGAACCGAAATGGTTTAGAGTGAATAACTTTTGTAAAAGAAAACTCCAAGAAACTTTAACGAGTTTATTAAATTTTTCAGACTTACTTGTTTAGTTCAGAGACATTCAACTTGCTACAAATTACTCGCTACTTGTTTAAATTTAGATAACACTTTTACTTTTCGCTCTGATTTTATCTGGATACTCCGACCATACTTCATCTCCGTACTAAAATTATGAGGCCGGACTCCCTATTGGCAACCCTCTATTCGAGTAGTACCCATCGCCACTATATGTGGGAGAAACCCATATATAAATGTAAAAAAATATTAGAGTCCGATTTTTGACTGCATAACATTACTTTCATTTCCTCTACATATGTTACTTTTCGAAGGGAAAGTTAAAAAAATCTGATGTGGGCAGCACATGACTTTCCCTGCAGACTTATATCCAAGTTCTCCTTATTTTAATTAAGTTTAATTCAATTTTAATTCTATTTTCGTTCTCATTTGATAACTGGACGTATTTTCAAAGGTGGCGTGGAGAAAATACGAAAAAAACTAATATATCTCGAGAACATCTTGTCCTAGTGTAATTGGGTTGGTCTTATTCCTTTCTTGGTTAAAAATTACATATTAAACAAGCATTTAATGGATATATTTGAGCATACGTAACCATTTAGTTTAGATTTTGACAATTTTTGCGGGCCATTTTGCAAAAAAAGGCAGGTTATTTTTTTCCGAATCGTACCAAAATCTAATCAGCACCAGAGTGACCCATAAGTGACTCATCTACCAAATTTTGTGAAATTCGGTCAGTTAGGTTTTCAGCTAGAGTGGATGCAAACTTTTGAGGGTCATTTTGCAAGAAAAGGCAGTTTCTTTTATCCCGAATCGCACCCAAAGCTAATCAGCACCTGACTCGCCCACAAGTGACTTACCTACCAAATTTTGTGAAATTCGGTCGATTAGTTTTTTAGTTAGAGTGGATACAAAATCTGCACAGACACACAGACAGACACACAGACACACACACATGTCACTCTAAAAATGGTTTTTTCGTATTCTAGAGATCTTGAAACGTGTAGATCCGTCGAAAACTCGAGTTGCGATTTTTGGCATGATTCCAATACTTTCCTTATACATTACCCTGTATTGCAGGGAAAGTAAAAATAAAACAACAGATGGTGTCATTGCAAAACAATTAACTCAACCGATTATATACACAGCATATTTTTCATTAATTCCATATATTCCTTCTTTCAGTATTACTCTATTATATTTTAGCAAGGTTTCAACCCACAAAAAAGGAGGAAAACGAAAAAGAAATATAATACTAAAAAACACACACATCATTTATTTAAATGACTGTTTCTGCCGTTTCACTCCATAGAATAAATAGCTATAATAAAGTGTTCGCAGCATTAAATAAAAAAGACCATTTTCCTAATCATGTGTCTTACACAAACAAATTTAAATAAATGCATGAGAACAGTGTGAAATAAACATTCGATGTTGTGCAGTGGTTGCGGTTATGCTGTGATTATTTTAGGGAAGCAATTGAAATAAATAACAAAATTTAAGTAATATTTGCGGAGCAAATTTTATGCTTTGAATATTTATCTTCAAAACAGTTTATTGCGTCAGAGTATTAACGCCACAGTTGTTTACTTTAGTTTAATTTTTTACTTCTTCTGGTGTGATATTGTAGAATTCCGATAATATTTTTAATTTTTAAATTATTGTTATGATATGACACCGTAGAATTCCAATAATATCCCCTTTCTTTTACTTTCCCTGCAATACATGGTAATATATAGGGAAAGTATTGGAATCATGCCGAAAATCACAACTCGAGTTTTCGACGGATCTACACGTTTCGAGACCTCTAGAATAGGAAAAAACTATTTTTAGCGTGACGTCTGTGTGTGTGCCTGTGTGTCTGTGCAGATTTTGTATCCACTCTAACTAAAAAACTAATGGACCGAATTTCACAAAATTTGGTAGGTAAGTTACTTGTGAGCGAGTCTGGTGCTGATTAGTTTTGGGAACGATTCGAAATAAAAGAATCCGCCTTTTTTTGCAAAATGGCCCGCAAAAATCGTCCAAATCTAAACTAAAGAACTGGGTATACCATAGAAGAACTGGGTATATATCCATTAAATGCTGATTTAATACGTAATTTTTAAAGACGAAAAGAATAAGACCAACCCCATTACACTAGGACTAGGCGTTCTCGAGATATTTTAGTTTTTCGCACTTTCCCTACGCCACCTTTGAAAATAAGCCAGGTTACCGAATGAGAACGAAAATTGAATTAAAAGTGAAATAAATTTAATTAATATAAAGAGAACGTTAATATAAGTCTGCAGGGAAAGTCATGTGCTGCTCACATCAGATTTTTTAATTCTTGTTCTGATGTGATACAGTAGAATACCGATAAATACACTTCTCTTTCTCCCCTTTTGTATTTCGTACCCTGATATGTTACCGCAGAATTTTTACTCATGCTTTTACTCACTTTACCACGTTTTTTACTCATATTATGATGTGATACCATAGAATTCCGATAATACGTCTCTCTTTTCAATTCTTGTTCTGACATGGTACCGTAGAATTCCGACTATACTCCTCTTTTTTAAATTCTTGTTCTGATGTGGTACCGTAAAATAGCAATAATACTTTTCTCTTTTTTTCAAAAACTAGGAGACTCCGCCTCTGCTCGCTACGCACGTCAACCCCCGTAACTCGCTTTGCGAGTCGAAAGGCTTCGCCTCCTACTTGCTGACGCTCGCTGAGCTCGCATCGCGAGCACTTCCGTTCCGCCTTCTATGCAGGTGTAATACGCAAATGGGTGCCGTCTTTGTTAACTGAAATTCACCATCCCTAGAACTCGCTTCGCTAGTTCTTCCAATCTGGACGGTGTATACGGCGCATACGCTTACATGTTCCATGCTCACTGACGCTCGCAGAACTCCAGGGTTCCGCCCTCCATTGGCTGCCGCTCATTCACCTCCGTAACTGGATTTGCGAGTCAGCAGGCTTCGCTTCCTACTCGCTAACGCTCTAAATGCTCGCCTCGCGGGCATTTATGTGTCGCCTTCTACGTAGGTGTAATGCATTCGTTGGGGACCGTCCCTTGTTAACTGACATTCACCAGCTCTAGAGCTCCTCTCGAGCACTTTCAGACGGTGCACACGATCGCCTACATGTCCCATGTTCGCTGAAGCTCTCAAAATCCCGGAACTCCACCTTCCATTGACAACCACTCATTAATCGCAGATCGCCGCAGGCGTGGTGTCTCCGTGGAGGCTTCGTCTCATTATTAGCTGAAGCTTATCGATCGCTTCGTGAGTTGGGAGGCTTTGTCTTCTAGTTCCTTGCTCTCGCTGATCCTGCATCGCGAATCATTCAGTGCCGCCTGCTATTAAAACGATAGCTTCCTGTATTAGAAAGAAACGGCAAAATTTCATAAATGTAGCTTTTGCTGTCCCATGTTAACTGACATTCACCAGCCTCAGAGCTCATTTTGCGAACTCTTTCAATTCGGACGGCACACACTATCACCTGTCCATGCACGGGAAGCTCGCAAAACCCCTCCGCCCTCCATTGACTGCCATTCAATAATCTCAGCTCGCCGCATGTGTGATATCCCCGTGGGGGCTTCGTCTCATTATTAGCTGACGCTCACCAACTCCTTTAGCTTCTCGAACAATGTCATCAAGCTCAGCCCCCAATTCGCTACGCTTGTTAACACCGAATATCGATCATTTCGTGAGTTGGGAAGCTTCGTCTTCTACTTCCTAGCGCTGGCTGATCCTGCATCGCGAATCCTTTCGTGCCGCTTGCTATTAAGAACGATAACTTACTGTATTAAGTATAAAAGGCAAAATTTCATAAATGTAGGTATTGCTGCTTGTTCGTAATACGGTTTTATAATGCGTTATACGCTTGCAATATAGACGTATTTACAACAATAAAACATTTAAGTGTTGTGCAATATAACAATGAAATCCTGATGCTCATAGCAACAATGGTTGAGAAACGCAGTGTTTGTTTGTCAGAATGAACAAGAAGTCATATCATTGTCAAAATTTCTCAATTTCCTAAGTGCACTACTAACGTTGTAACGTGCACTACTAACATGTTTAGAAATAAATGCATATACTTTTAAAGTTTATAATGCCTCAATAACCGCCCATTCTGGCCCATTTTGTAACATTTCTACCAGAAACCAATCAAAAAGAAGCTAGCAATCGTTTCGACCAATTACATCTTCGCCCGTATAGAAGGAAAATATTCACTTCAGAAGTGCATAAAAAATTGAATAACTCATTAACAAAATTGAAATTTAAAGAAAAGGATCCGTCCTGCAAAAATTCAAAAAGTAGGTACATACCACCTAAAAGTCGAGTTCTGGCTACTGCTAGTCTGTCCAGGACGCGAACTCGCAGCTCAAAAACTATTCCTTTGATTTTATCATTAAATATTTCCTAAACTAAATTTTAAATCGAAAAACAGTTTATAACAACGTATTTCCTTAATATTTCTCTACAAATGTACCAAATTGTATATTTTTGTATGATATAGATTTTGCGCTACGTGACAGAGAATCTTGACAAACGCGAAATTTGTAAACCAGCGGCGGCTGCTGCAGCAATGGCTGCTGCAGCAATGGCTGCATCAAAGGCAAAAATGTGTCAACTGGACCTGTGAGGTATTTAAAACAATTTTTAAACTCGAGTAAAAGGGAATAACAACTTCGATTTAAAAAAAAAAAAACTAGTTTTATGCATCGTATATAAATTCTCTTTGTAATAGAATTTACGTTCATACATACAGAACCCACCCAAAGGAGGTGTTTCGAAAATTAGGCATGTTTACCTGAAGTATACGTTTTCAAAATTTTTAAATTAAAATCGTCACAGTATTTAAGCAAGAAGTTTTCTGTATTGATATACCCACAATTACCGCTAATTGGAAAATCCATTAAAATCTTTATCAATTTTATCAACATCATAAAGTTCAAAATAGCATGTCCAACGAAGAGCACCAAGAAATGAGGGGGGGGGGGAGGATATCCGACCTCAATGGTTTCTCTTTCTTTGAGAGGACTTTTATGTTTTCAGTCATCTCCAATGATAATTTTACATGTTAATCAATTCATGAAATGATAAATAAATTTTAAACTTCCAATTATATTCAATTTTAATTACAATTTTTAATCAACTGGGTTTCTATTCTGGACACAGCAGGAATACTTGTATGCTGCTTGCTCAGATAATTTTTACTACTGATTTATGCAAGTCGATTTTCAATTTACTGCTGCAGTTATGGCTATTAGTAAGTTTAACACCGTATATTGGGGTAATAGAATGAAATTATTTTTTGCAAAACATATACAAGCTACTAAAATTTTCTAATACTATTGACAAAATGTTATTTTCTTTCTTTCAATTTTAGCTATTTCACACATTTGATCAAAAAATTCATTTTTTCCCATATGATTTTATATGTAAAATTACAGGGATACTTACAGATTTTATCACTGTACAATGTATCACTGTATAATGTATCACTTTACAATGTACTTCCGCTCACCATGCTTCTACCTGAGGTGTCATGGTAGGCAATAGTTTTATTATTTGTGAAATGTTAAAAAACACTATTAATTTACTTCGTCAAGTTTGTTGTTGAAATATACAAAAATTAATTTTGTTTTATATCTATTACTAGCAGCATACCCGTTCTTCGTACGCAGTATATATTATAAAGAACCTTCAAACTCACAATCATGTGCAAAAATTCATATACTAGTATACTAAATGACATTGTTAATCAAATTATTCTGTTAAATTATTAAATTTATTGCTTCTAAAAAAAGTTTAAGAATATCTGTTCTGGCTATGCAAAATTATCTTCACGGGCAGATCTGAAGAATCTGGCCCTTTTTGAAAGAAAATGTAAAAAAAATATAAAATTGAAACAATATCTACAAAATCAAAGAATTAAAATTGTATGGGACCCGTACTACTTATATACGCGGATATTAGAACACGTAACATTTATTAGTAGATTACGTGTATAAATTGAAAATATCAATAAACCCATAATCTTTAAACCTGAAGGCCATAATTGATTCCAATATATGCCAAAATGAAAGCGATAAAATTATATGGGAATATATATATATCCCTAGTACTTATATTGTCGCAGTTTCTGTAAATATGCCAGTGTGTTAGTAGAAGATTACCAGTATTACAATATGAGTCCCAAAAATCTTTGACTAAATAAAACAGAGGACGTAATTGGAAATATCAATAATTCCCGTAATTTTTATACCAGAAAGCCGTAATGGATTCCAATATATGCCAATATATATGATAAAATATATGCATATATATATATATATATATATATATATATATATATATATATATATATATATATATATATATATATATATATCAAAATATATGCCAATATACCTGTACGACTTATATTCTTATAGATTAGAAGATATACTCATGCATTTGTAGAAAATTACTCGTGCAACGTACAATATATGAGTTTCAATAATTTCTGCCATAATAAAACAATGACATAGTATCTTGAAAATATTATAATCCCTGAATCAATAATCCCTGAATATATCAATAATAATAATGTTTAAACTTGAAGACCGTAATTGATATTATCCAGTCAAACATGCAAAGTCAATTAAACTTATTTTATATACATATCTTTATTATTCCAATCAAATTAAATTTAATAAAAATCGTATGCCACATAAACACATTGGATTTAAATCCGTTGTTAAGCGACATGATATTATTTGCTTCAAATAAATTGGTGGAAAAAATACCGTAATCGTCTGAATAATGCTATCTCTATGGAAGGTTTTGCGACATTTTCGTCAATTTAGCGGCATTTTTAAAAATCGCCAAATTTATCGCCAAGTGGGACTGTAGAACTCGCAGTAACACTTACCGACGATATGGCGAAACATCATCACAATACTATCCCCTAACAAAACACAATTAATTTCAATTACTAAGCGCACATTTATCAATTGCATTACATTTTTATGACTTTACGACCATTTTTATTAGCTTCATTTTTATCAATTTGGGGACATTTCCGTCAATTTGGCAATGTTTAAGAAAAGTTGCCATGTAAGCGATATCCCGCTAAATTTGTATATCTGAAGAATAAAACAACTCGATCCCGTTTGTACATACTAAATGAAAACACTAAAATTTTATTAGAAGAGGTACCCGTGCAACTCTTATTCTGTTTCAACAATCTGCTAAATGAGTTTATTGGTTAAACACAATATATGAGTTTATTGGCTAAACACAATATATGAGTTTACTGGGTAAACACACTAGATAATTTTGAAAACTCTTTGCCAAAATAAAGGAAAGTGATGTACGCAGTCCGTAAATAATGTAATTAAAATAAAAACCAAACAGTTCATTTATAAGTTACATTTTTATATCCATTTATTAATTACTCAAATCGAAAATGTAATAATAAAAATTTATAAACACATTTAATTTAATTGCGTTGCTGAGCAACATGATATAAGATATAATCCCCCTCATAGAATGCGGATAATTAAATAACCATTTTTATTTCTTAATTGTTTTTAATATTCTTAAGCTTGTAAAAAATAAACCATTGTGATAAATTGTCCATTTAAATTCATGTTTCAAACATTCATGTTTTCAAACAAATCATATTTTCAGAAAGTAACTGATTGGCGCATTAAACTGCCACCAAACTCAGAGATATAGTTTTAATTCACTTTCAGGTTTTAAATCAACGATTTCCAACCTTTTTTATTTGGAGGAACCTGGGAGTTAGAGAGTAGAAATCCTATGAAAAGTTTCATTTATCCTTAATATCTCAACAAACTTGGACTAAATTTAAGTAGGTCTATTTCAAGGAAACCCACAAAATTTCATTATATTCGGTTCAGTCGTTCTCCCGCAATGGTTAGACAAACGAAAGTTATGTTTTTCATTAATATCTCGATAACCCCTTGTCGTAGAAATTCGAAACATGAACTATAATTTAAAGTGGCTATTTAAGGCTACCTACAAAATTTTATCAAATTCAGTTTAGCCTCTCTCCAATGATAATGAGACAGACAAACAGACAGACATATTTTCGATTATATTTATATAGATTTGAAGCGCCGCCAGTTGCGAAGAGGAGCTTTTTTCCATTTATTCAGATACGTTTCTTTTGTTAACGATGCATCTAAACGCCTATTTCGTTAATTCATACGAAACATAGAATACTTATAATAATTACCAACATACAGGTCGTGACCAAGTTGGAATGTTGAAATTCGATTTGTGTACGGAGATAATTGAGGTGAAATGTCACCATGAAAACCTACCATGCCTACCAGGAAAACTATTTTCGAAACTTTGGCAATATTTTGGAAAATGTAGATAACTTGACGAAAATTTATTATATTGAAAAATTAAATTTAATTATTTTGTTAATCTTTATCTCTTTGTGGGAAGCTAGTACCTTTATATATATTAAAAACCTGGTATTATTAATTAACGTACAAGTTAATTAAGCAATCAGCTAAATGTTATTCAATAAACAAACATTTTGTGATTAATTTGTGTGCGCTTGGCTGCTGTGTTACAGTTTAAGATTTTGTAATCTCAGCATAGATATTAAGTTTATCTTTCTATTTTCACTCAATGTAATGTGCTAAGTTCTAATTCTATATCAGACAGTTCTGCTCTATGCATGTCTATCTGTAATGCTTGGAGATAAGTTCGGTAACACAAATTTCATCAATTTGTTGCCAAATTTATAAAAATGCCGCCAAAATTACGAAAATTCAACATCTGGAATTATAAGTTGGCTACAGAAATTGCAATAATTGACATGAACACTTTGTATTTACTTATTATCAAATAATAAGCAATCAACTAAATATTATTCATAAAGAAACATTTTATTATTTATTTGTGAACGCATGACAGCGTCACTTCAGTTTAAGAATCAATTAACTCTGTGTATACAGATTAGCTATTCAGCAACTCTAACTATTCAAATTAGCTATTTAGCGACTCTAACTATTCAGACTAGCTAGTCATGACGAGCTAGTTAGAATGCCAACTATAAAATTCATTTAATACATTAACATATTGTAAATTCTGAAAAGGTATTTGGCTTCCCATATCTGATTTGAATTAAACTATACAGACAGGTGAAATGTACAAAAAATAGAAAAAAAGATAGAATTACAATCACGTCGGTTTTAAGTTGTAAGCGATAATGACAAAAACATGTCATTAATTTATTCTTCTTTCAGTGGGTAAACGAGATTCAATCTCAATGCTGTGAAGATTACCAACCTGTTACTATTCTGTGTAGCTAAACATTGCTACAAAACACAAAATCAAACAAGAAATTGATGGAGGAGACTTTACTTCGTAGCGAGAGACGGGCCCACTTCATACTGTGACTTCCCCTTTTGCATACTTACGTATTCCGCACGGTCATCAGAATTTTCGAAAAAACTGGAGGTGATATCTTTAGAACCAGACGTGGAAATTATTAATGAACACCCTACCCTATCACGAAGTTGCTCCAGAATGCATATCAGACATCATCTAAGCTCTATATATGGCCAATATTTAGAAATAGAAGTTTCAAGAAAATGATTTCAACCAATATTGGGAAATGATATGGAAGTAAAACATCTTTATGAACCACGCTATCTCCTCCAGAGTTTTATGCTGAATCCATATTAGATATCCTTTAGGATCTATTTATAGTCAATCTTGAAAAATAGATGTATCACGGAAAATGGAATTTTTTGAACCAAAAATAGAAACAGAATCGGAAGTGGAAACCCTTAGTGAATCCCACATCACCTCCGAAATTTGATAACGAAACCATATCAGCCACCATCTAAACTCTATAATACATCCTAAGAAACAGATGCTTTAAAAAGTTGGTAAAAACAACAGAATGACAAACATTTTGCCGCCAATTAAGTGCTGAATTGCAGGTCAATGTTTCTTATAAGCGAGTAAATGCAGCACACGTTTTCAACTGTTTAAAATGTGTGAAAAATATCCATTTGGCGCAAAAACCCTCAGGCGCCAGATGTTGCGCTTCCCACCGCCTACCTGACACATTGCGTGACACACACGTACGTGAAATTTTACGAAAATTCTCTCCTTGACGGCGCGAAAATACCTACATGTCCCAGTAAAGTAAAGAAATGCGTTTTAGGAGGTAGAAGAAAGTAGAAGTTGAAGTATTTGTTAAAGTATTTTATTTTAGACTTTCTATACATGGGACCTTGTATTTAAAATTATGTTCGGTTTTAAACATTTTACAGTAACAGTATTAGCTAATGGGGGATTCTTAGATGTGTTGGAATGATGAAGAGTATCTTGATGTATAAATAAAAATATAACAGCTTGATATTTTGCTGTATCCTTTTCACTTTTAATATAGCTAAATGCAAAGTTATAGCTGAGAGTTGGAAATTTCGAATCCAGGGTTATATATATAAATATTTCTATTTATGTAACAATAGTGTAACTATATAAATGATCTAACTAAATATAGTAATAGCATTTATATAATAATAGTCTAAAATATTCTTGCATTTCTAAACCCTTCAGAAACTTCATAGTGACATAGAAGACTGAATCTTCGCATACTCATAGTATTAATCACGGGACAGAATCTAAAGGAGTCACACTTATTATTTACTCCAGGCCAACGGCAGTACCGTGCTGAAAACACCGGTTCTCGTTAGATCACCGAAGTCAGGCAGCATCGGGCGCGGTTAGTACTTATGTGGGTGACCACCTGGGAACACCGCGTGCTGTTGGCACATTTCGGCCGCTTTAGCCTGGTGGTTTGCGCGCTGGATTTGCACGCTGCCACAACTGCCGCCGTGTTCATGTGGAGTACGATCACGTTAAACATGTGGGTCCGCAACTCCTTTCGAGAGGTTGGTGGTAGGGGAAGTAGGGTACGGTCCCTGTGGATGCCTCCCCCACTGGGTTCCGGTCTAAATTGAGTGGCACTTCCCGACCGTCCAAACTGTTACCTTACACGTTTCTGGTAGGTCGGATGGTCTGGGTCTCAACAACAACGACCTATTATTTAACCCGAAGAGTAGAAAATCAGTGTTTCGGAAGTCTTTCAGACCTTTCAGAATCTCACCGTGACCTTATAGTATTGTCCATGGGGCAAAATTTTAATTTCCGATTCTCCCCACCTAGGGCAGAGAAATTGTGGGGCAGAAAGCTTTTTGCGATCCTCCGGGAGTCTTCGAGTGTCTTAGAAAGCAGGATCATTGCACAATTACAGTATCATCTACGAGAGACATATAGATACAAATTTTCGATTTCTCTCTGGGAAGAAGGGTGTAACCAAATTGGAGGACTACCAACAAGTGTTTTTGCACACCTTCAATAAGCTTCCACCGAAAAGACTGAAAATTTGCACATATATAATATCGACCATGGGACAGAAACGCACTGAGCTATTTTTCGGTAAGGATGACTAGTTTTGACGCTAAGTTTAGCGTCTTACACTATAAGAAGAAATAAATATTGATAAAAAATAGTTTCGACTTTTTAAGAGTGTGAGTTCCTCTGCCTTTGAAAGTCATTAATACTAGCCCTTGAATACACATTAATTGATATAGATTGTTTTTCTTTACTTCCCCTGCAATACATGATAATGTTTAGGGAAAGTATTGGAATCATGTCGAAAATCGCAACTCGAGTTTTCGACGGATCTACACGTTTCGAGATCTCTAGAATACGAAAAAACTTTTTAGCGTGACGTCTGTGTGTCTGTGCAATGTATGTATCCACTCACGTGGATGTGACCCTGGTGCTGATTAGTTTTTGGCATGATTAGCAATAACGGATCCCGCCTTTTTTTGTGAAATGGCTCGTAAAAATTTCATATATCCGCTCTAGCTAGAATACTAATTGACCAAATTTCACAAAATTTGGTAGGCAAGTTACTTGTTGGATACTCTGGTGCTGATTTGGATTTGGTACGATTCGGAAAAGAAGAACCCGCCTTTTTTACGAAATGATCCGCAAAAATTTCATGTATCCACTCTAGCTGAAATACTAATTGACCAAATTTCACAAAATTTTGTAGATAAGTTACTTGTGGGATACTCTGGTGCTGATTTGATTTTGATACGATTCGGAAAAGAACAACCTGCCATTTTTTACGAAATGTCATACCAAAATCTCCAAAATCTAAAAAAAAGGCTAAACAGTGTAGACTTAAATGTATTAATTAAATTCTTGTTTTATACGCAATTTTTGAAGAGGAAAATAATATAACACACTCCATTATACTTTAGGACTAATCGTTCTGCAGATATTTGAAATTTCTTGCATTTTTGTTACGCCGATTTCGGAAGAAAATCCAATTACCAAATAAAAACAGAAATTGATATAAAAATGCAAATTTAGTGTTATTTGGTTCAAATAAACTCAATCTAATGAATTATTAAAGAAATAAAGAAAATATGAATTTGAGTCTGCAGGGAAAGTCATGTGCTGCCCTCCTAAGATTTTGTCTTCTGTGATGTGCATTGGAAATCATAAGAGTTCTTGAATTCAATGAGAAATTAACTGTAAAATTTATACAATTCTTTCAATCGATAAACGCCTTTTTTTATTTTCACATTATCTAAGATCTTAATTTTTAACATATTATGCTGCAGGCTGATAAAAGATAAAAACTCACAATATAAAGGAATAATAAAATTGTATTATATTTTTATAATTATCATTTAACTGTGCGCAGCACCATAAGCTAATTTCACTACCTTTTTTTTCATTTTAAAACAGAAAATTCATAAAAATATCTTTGCTCACTATTAAAAATGAGTTGAGAATTCAAGTATTTTAACTGAAATTTAACGTTTCTAGATAGTGACTTATCAAGAATCGTTGTCGAAACATTTGGCATTTCATATTTTCTGCAGGTAGCTCAACATCTCACTTTCGGATTTTTTTCTTTTTTAATTGTGGAAAAATTTTACGGGACTATTTTAAATGTCAATTACTAGATATCTATTGATTTTTAATGATATTTAATCATACGCAGACTTCGACTTATGCTGATATTTAAAAAAAAAAAACTATTAGCATGTTAGAAAAAGAAATATTGGATCGTGCATCGGTATGGCATTCGATTCTATATTTTCTTTTATTGTAAACATTTTACAGTATAGCAAATTTTGCTGATAAATATAAACTCGAAAATTCAGTCGTTTACTTGAAGAAAATACAATGAATTTTGAGTCAAGAGTATACTTAAAACAAGATTTTCTAAACGCAGATATTCAACTCACAGAATGCTTTTTTGTGATTCACAAAATCCACTGCTCATTTTCTGGTTTTCATATTCGCAAAAACCAGGATTCATTTTCAGATTACGGTGGATAATTCTGTGGGTGCATACATGGCCGTAATGGTTCGGAATATATTTTTTTAAATTTGAGATACTAGTTAATATAGTGCTAGTGTGTTTAAAAGCAATTGTATAACGATAAACCATGATACTCCAATCAAATCTGAGAACTTCAATAAGTGACGGAAGACATATCTTCAATTTTTTATGCAATAACAAAACGTGTTGCTTCCTAACAAGCAACTGGATTGGTATTTCCTACAGGAGCATCCACTGCTTCCAACATCCTGGTAAATTTCAAACAGGACAGTTGAATTCATATATTTTACAGTGTGCAGCTGTCGATCAAATGTATTTTATTCTATCCATTTATGCGGTTGCGCTATGCTATCCATTTATCAGGTTGTGCTATTCTATCCATTTATCAGGTTGTGCTATTCTATCCATTTGTGGTGGAATTATCGCCATTTATGCCACCTGCACCAAATCGAACTAGAAGCGGCTTTTCTCCGTGTATCTGATAACTGAGGAAACCGCATACCGTTTCCTGTTTTGGACGCCTGACTTCTGTAGACTCCTGATGAGGATTTACACATAACTTTAACGCCGGGGCGCGGTAGCCCATTGGTTAGCGCGCTGGGGTTGCACTCGGTAGGCCCGGGTTCGATTCCAGCCACTGCCAAAACTGCCGCCGTGTTCATGCGGAGTACGATCACGTTAAACATGTGGGTCCGAAAGTCCTTCCGAGAGGTTGGTGGTAGGGGAAGGAGGGTACGGTCCCTGTGGATGCCTCCCCCACTGGGTTCCGGTCTAAATTGGGTGGCACTTCCCGACCGTCCAAACAGTTACCTTACACCTTTCTGGTAGGTCGGACGGTCTGGGTTTCAACATAACTTTAACGCCGGTGACAGTATGTTGGCATTTGGAAGCCATAATTTTCGTCACCGGCATGTGTGAAAAACAATACGATGGTGCACATCGAAAACACGCGGCGTACATGGGAGACCCCCGATAAATGAGCCCCAGACCGACGACTACGAATGAGATGGCCAGTCACTCCTTCTGGGGCGTATACAAAATTCAGTCGAGAGAAAAACGTTCGTCAATTCGGACCAGACTCACTCCTGAAATCTCGACTTCAATAGTCGAACCTCCGTTCGACTGCCCGAACTTAACGTTCCCAATGTCAGGACTTAGCCGCCTGCTGCAGAATCTCTCTGCAAAGTATTATGATGTCGTATATATAGAACTGTAAAATTTGTTGTAAATAAATGTTATTTTATGCAACGTTAACGTTCTGTCTAGAGAACAACAACAACAATAAATGTCAGGGGATTGTTCCGGGCATTAATACCGCATGTCAGGTTTAGCCCACACAATCAAAAGCAAAAAACCACACAAAACCCCCGCACATTTATCATGGTGACATCATTTCAGTTTTGGGATTCATCAAAAGTAACTGAATATGAAAGTGAAAATATAATGTTTGAAAAGCAATGAATACTGTTTAGAAAAGACAATTTCCATGTTTAAAAACGAATAATTATTTTAGTAATATACTGAGATATAATAGTTTCAGCAGTATATATTTAACATATCAATTAATATATTAAACTGCCAATTAACTATCAATTAACATAACAAACTGTCAATTAACTATCAATTAACATACATGGTATAACATGTCAATTTCTTAAGTACTGGGAGTGACTTTGCGCACAATCAGTAATGTGCAAAATCAATCATGCACACAACCAATAATGAAAAAAAATGATAGCCAAATTAATTTAAGTAAGAGAGGATGTACGTTTCGGAAATATTTGAATTTCTTTCTTCAATGCGAACGAGCCTAGACCTGAACCACAGAAAAAATATTGAGTAGGGGGGTGCATGTTTGTTTGCATTAAAGCAATAAATCCAAAGATTTCTAAAACCTATAACTGCTTACTTAACTTCTTTTGCGCAATATTCTACGATGTTATACGGCACATTATATCAATTTTTAAACTTAAACTATATTAAGTTGAAGAAACACACTAATAAAGACTACAATTAAACTTAAGTAGTTTGTGAAGTAGACTTAGTCACAGCAATAATATGGCGAAGCATCCGTTTGCGTATTTGGGAGTTTTATAAAAAATTAATCTGATTTGCCTTTAAAAATCACGTTACATGAGAATATCAGTTAAACAAAAGCCATTGATAATTTTCTAGAAGATTTTCAGCATATTCTGGCTAAGATATTTTAAGTTTTCAAGGTACTATAGCATTTGTAAATAATTAATATACAAAATTGTTTAAGGACATTGTTGATTACAGTGATTTTCAACTACGCTTATGTTTCAGATATATTTCTCACTCATTTTCAGTGCACTTCTTTGAATTGCTTTACTTCGTTAGTATTAGTTGTTTATATATACAAAACTGATATATTTTTTCTATCACTTGTTAATGATATTCTAATATATTTCTAGTTCATACATATGCGCATGTAAAACTTTTTTCCTTGGGGGGTAGGGAGAAAACACAAGCACATGATGTACAATATCGACTGGTTTGATGCTTGCCTTTGGTATATTGAATATCTAAGGGTACGTATGACCCCCCTTCACTTCTCCTATGGGCGACCATGAGTTCATATTTAATAAAATGATTGCAAAAGTTCATCTAATTTAGAAATAAGAAAAATTTTAAAATGTTATATCTTGCATACACTCATCTTACATAGATAACATTTTAAAATATCGTGCATTTCATCCACTCTTTGCATTTTTATGTAAAAGTATTTTATTTTATTCACCAATAAATGACACTTTTTGAAGTAAAACTTATGTTAATGCGAGTCCCAATATATATTTCACTTATAATGCCAAATATTCAAACTCTTCAGTCAAAAATATTACGCTACGCTACTGACGCAATGGTAGAAAACTGCCCCATGCTTCATACTTGGTGATTCTACGAGGAGAAATCTACCGAAGTATTTATCCCAGTGTTACCCCAACGCCACGGTGAGGCAGAATAGTGGTATTTGTGTGAGGACAGGAGGGTGCAAACGTGATCCAAAAGAGATAGTCTGTTTAGGAGAGATGACTATTTGGTAATTTGCTCTGCTTATTACTTTCCTTATATACATAATGTATAAGGAAAGTATTGTGACGGGATCGAAAATTCGAATTCGAGTTTACGACGGGAGAGCACGTTTCAAGCATACCTGATCACGAATCAAACATTTTTGGAGTGATGTCTGTCTGTGTGTGTGTGTGTGTCTGAAAGTATGTGTGTGTGTGTGTCAGTGAGTCTGTGGAGACGATAACTGACGAGTGAATAGACCGATTCGAACAAAATTTGGTACAAAAATCACAATTCGTAAACACTGGAAACCTATCGTTTTTATTTGCAATCGAATGTTCAGAATCCCCCTAAACTTTGGAATGAAATTTTGAAAAAATCGTCAAAAAATCAAAACCGCTAATAAAGTTAAGCAAATAGACATTTCTTATGAAATTTTTCATTAGAAAACGATTGGCATAAATTTTAGAATGCTAACACGAGCCGTTTTTGAGATATTGTACATTTTTCAAAAAAATTATCGAAAAGTCACATAAAATGAAAAAAAAATATTTCCTATTGAGAAACATGTTCACTTTTCATATGTAATACCATACGATAAATTTAGTGACATCATTCTCTTGAATCTAGCTCATTCCATTCATAAAAAAGATACTTTGAGTAATACGTTTGTATTTGAACGCCAATAATCATTTGTCTGCTGTAAGAATAACATATTTCTTCGTCCATAACGCTTGGCGAGATTTTGGCGACGAATTTGGCGGAATGTCGCCAACTTGGCGACTTTTTGAAATGTTGCCAAATTAACGAAATTCTCGCCAAACTGATGAAAATGACGACTAATTGTCGAAAACTCAATATCTTGGAAGGAATATTAGTATCTACTATAAGAAAAATCTATTTTTTTTTACTGTAAAAGTAGTAAATTTATTACATTATAGAAGGAAAGTCATGTGTTGCCCACATCAGTTTTTTTTAATTAGTTGCGACTTTGCTCTGCAGTAATTTATTAGATTGAGAGATATGAGGCAGATTCTTCTGATATAACGAAATCATTTATTATATATAAAATTATTTTATAATCTTATCGGTAACTTTGAATGGAGGGTATGCAAATTTTTTTCAGTTTTAAATTTTTACATTTCCTGTGGAGAGATGGAATGATGTTATCCGTTTTGGGTTTAGCAAATGGATGTCCAAATGATTGCGTCGAGAAAATTTACCTATGACCTGCCAGATTATAAGTGAAATAAAACGAAATTTAGATTTGAATTGGCAGAATTAGTGGCAATATCAAATCCAAGCTGAAAATTATTTTATTTTCACATTTTTCATTGATTATTTTATCACCTGCGGAAATAACGATTTCTAATGAAGCCATTTGCTTAAAATTATCCCTTATTTCATGTTATTTCAAATAAATACCATTTCGATGTGTCTAGAAAATTCCGAATCGGAATGCTAAAAGTGAGAGTGGATAAATGTGGGCGTGTCCATGTTCACAATTGATACATGCCCCGCCTATTCACAATCAATCTTGCAGATATTCTCTAAATAATGCTTGTTTTCTAGTTTAAAATAATTGTTAGGGGTTCCTTTAACTTCTTATACGAGGTAAGGCCGCCGTAACCTTTGCATGGGCTCCTTTACAAGGCCCCCTTTATACGCATAAAGAAAAGGCCCCTTTATTAAAAGGCAGATAAAAAAGGTTTTAAAAGGCAGATATATATACTGCTATTTCAACTTAGAGGAGGAGATTGATAACCATATCTCCCGTCCTTTTTTAAATACGTCTCTGATGATATGTTATGCAAGCTACAGATAGTTTTCGACATTAATAGCTCAACTGCATTACGATCTAGCGATAATTGCCAGACATTGGTTAAACAACAAAAATTAATTTTAAACTCTTGATGTTTGCTTACGGATACCACCTCTAAGCGCAGTTGTATGAATGAAACTGAATGGGACGTCTTAGCCTAACATATTCTTCTTCATAACCCATCGTATTTATCTTATGAAGGATAGCCAGAACCAACCAAAAATAACATCTTTACAGAGTGCATACCAGGCTGAGTCCCGGAAGTGTCGAACTACAGATACCTTCCACGATTATCCGCGAGTAGTATTTTTGACCGGAAGATAATTTTCGAACATCCAGAGGCAAACAATCGACAGTATCTCTCGCAGACTTCCCCTCTGGCCACTGACTTCTCGCTCAGTTATGGTTATGGAGATGCTATGTCTCATGTCACGTCACATGCAGATAGTCATCTCGGACACACGATACGTCACGCACAGGTACCGCCTTTGTCTGGAGGAATTTTAAAACCAAAGACTGTCTCAATGTCAGGGAGACGTTTTTTTTTATAGTTTTGTGATAATGTGTTTAGTGCAGAGGCTCCTAAAATGCGGGTCGCGGTTAAATAAACTGCAGTCGAAGAACGCAATTTTACTGCTTTTATATACAAGGTTCTAGAAATGCACCTTCAACAACTTTGTATGGAAATGTCCGTGATCTTACACGTTATGTCGATCTGTGGTAAAGATCGATCTAACGTGTGACTTGTTCGATTAAGTAAAAAGAATTTCAGCTGGTAATTCAAAATGTTAGGATAACGATAGGATAAATGTTAGGATACGCCACTTAGTGTGTGTGTATGAGTGTGTGCGCGCACGACTGTGGACGCCACATCTTCAGAACAAAAGGCGCGTATCGAACGTTACTTGATACGCTTATTATGATCAGTGAATACTGGAACCCTATTGCTTTTAAACGGGATTGAGTGTTTGGAAGATCAAATTATCATATAAAATGTGGAAAAAAATTTCCATCAAAATATGTTAAGTAGTTTTTTAAATAAAAACGAAAACAATAATTATAGTTGTGATTTTTTGAAGAGATCACGTGACTCATTGCAATATAAAATATGACATCAATTTTTTCTCCGTGTATTATTTGTGTATCTAAATTATGTGCCAAGGCAATTACAATATTTTGTATTTTAAATTATCACTAAACTTTGATTATTTCCACAACGAAGTCTAATTTTAACGTATGCAGAATGTAAACAAATCAAACGATTGTAAGGTGAGTTGTATGAGAATTGCTGAATTTCTTTCACGTAAAATTATTTAACTCTGGAGTCTGGAATTGTAGTGTAATGAATAAAACATTCATTAATTTTACATAGAGACGCAGACGATTCATATTTCGATGACGTCATTTTAATGAAAATCATTTTGTTTTTCGATGAAGTTTTAAGTTTTCAAGTATAATAAATTACTGTAGTACTGTGATAATTTAAAAAGTATCAGCTCTGAATGTATCGCATTTTAGAGATGTTTAAATAAAATTGCATTTCAGCTGAAAAATGTTTCATGATCAATGCTTTATGCACGATTGATCTTTCTTATTACAATGCATTTGGTTTGAAATTTTGCTTAATTACAATGAGAAATTAGTCAATCTTTAGCATTGCTTCGAATTAACTTTAGATTCTGAGGGGAACATTATATTTATTCTATACATTTGTGAAAATACAGCTAATCCTTTTTAGAATTTGGATCATTGTAAAAAATAAAAAATATATAAAAAATCATTTGTGATGCAAAATAAGAATTTTAAGTTTACAGCTTTAATTGGAAACTGGTAAAAACTATTCCACTTTGTTTACATATTCTCCGTGATATTTAATACTTTATTCTATTGAAATATGTACCTAGAAACTTTTATACTTCTTGGTTAAAATTGGGATACACATATACTTTAAAAATTTAGTCTAATATGTGGTAGAGATCTCCGTAAATTCAAACTACACATACATTTTTGATAAATTTTATCATAATTATTTTTCTTCATTAAACAAATATTTCCCTTTGTAGGACAAAATCCAGATAATGACTCTTGCCTAAGAAGTTGGAAACAAATTAATGTTTGACACTCGACTTAAGGAAAACATACACTTACTAAAACTGTTGGGTGAATTTATGAAAAAATCTGAGATAATTCAAGTCATGGTAAACTCTGCGATAATTAGCTTTAAATAATTGAAGAATAAAAAAATGTAATTTGATGATATGTTTTAAATAGATTGTTTTGATATTTTTGAGTGAATTTTATGTTTGATATAAGCGCTGTTTCGCTATTGATTTGTAGAAATGTTTAACATTATTTTTCTACACCACTATTAAAATAATTATGTACAAAATCCACGACACGATGTTTTTAACGTTGAATTGAACAGTTGGCTTCTTTTCTGGATGACAACATGTTAAAATATTTTGAAGTACCCCATCAACTTATATTTCGCCCATATCCAACTTAATAATTATCAATTTTGGTAGCATCCACAATAAATAAAATAGCCCATATATTAAAATATTTAAATTAGTTTAACAATTCTGCATCATTTTCGTTAATATAACATCCTTTTGCCATTTTGGCGAAAATTTGGTCAATTTCGTGTATTCTAAAAGCCGCCAAATTCGCAATACTTCGCCATATTATGCGTCAAGTTCGCCAAAATTTTTTGCCAAGCGTTTTGGACAGACTGAACGAAGAGTTTTTCTTATATATAATAAATGATTAACAGTTTCGCTGGCTGGCGGATATAAAACACCTCCTCCTCCCTGCCCCTGGCGTAAACCTTATAGTAGCCGCAGAAGGTTCGAGTTGCCTGTCCAAATAAAAAACTATTACACAAAGTATTTTCTCACGTGAATGACCTAACCCGAGTATGATGCTAATTCCCTAATTCCCGAGTATGATGCTAACAAATGTGTGCATAATATTGCATACGAAAAGTGAACATAACTTTCTGATAAATTTATTTGAGAAACGTGTAATATATCAAGAACTGCTCATACTAGCATTCTGCAATTATTGTCATCCGTTTTCTAATAAAAAGTTGCATACAAATGACTGCTTATGTAGAATTATTTAAACTTCAATTTAAAAAAAAAATCATTCGCAAATCTGGTGGTATTTTGAATGTCCGATGACGTTTAAATCTATAGTATTGCAGTATTTACCGATTCTAATAATATTACCAAATTTCGTCCGAGCTGATCTATTTCTAAGATATTGTATTCATAGACAGAGAAACACACACACGCATACTTACATTCATACACTCGCGCGCACGCACACGCAGTAATATGTATACACATGCATAGAAATATGTTCGATTCGAATTCGGGAATCCTAGATACGTACTCTTTTCGGTCAAAAATAGAATTAGAATGTTCAACCCATCACAATACCCCCTGTATACATTAAACTATGTATATAGGGAAGGCAATTGTTTGGAAAAATTCAAAATATATAATCCATGTGAATTTAACATGAATAATAGCATTTTTTTAAATCCTTGACATTATTACTTTCCTTATATACATAATGTATTAGGAAAGCCTTGCGACGGGGTCGAAAATTTGAATTCGAGTTTTCGACGGGAGAGCACGTTTCAAGCATCCATGATTACGAATCGAATATTTTTGAGGTGATGTCTGTGTGTGTGTGTGTGTGACAGTGAGACTGTGGTGACGATATCTCACGAACGGATGGAGCAATTCGAAAGAAATTTGGTACACAAATTACAATCCGTGAATACTGGTAGCCTATTGATTTTAAACGTAATCGAATGTTCAGAGCCCCCTAAATTTTCGAGTGAAATTTTGAAAAAATCATCAAAAAATCAAAACCTTTAATGGAGTTACGCAAATAAACATTTCTTATGTAATGTTTCCTTGAAAAACGATTGGCATAAACTTTAGAATGCTATCATGAACCGTTCTCGAGATACTGTGCATTTTTCAAATAATGTGATCCGCCCCCCTCTGGTGCGCCTGGGGCAACGTCAATGGACGGATAAATGGTTCACACTCTGGCCGCTGTAATAAAGGCGAATGACGAAGGTCAAAGTGCCTGGCCATTTGAAAAAAAAAATTTCAAATAAATTTATCAAAAAATCCCATTAATTAAAATAAATCTATTAACTGTTGAGAAACATGTTTACTTTGCATATGTAATATCATACGATAAATTGGGTGACACCATTCTCGTGGATCTAGCTCGTTGCATTCATGAGGAAAGATACTTTGAGTAATACTTTTGTATTTGAACGCCAATAGTCATTTATCTGCTACAAGAATAACTTATTTCTCCGTCCATAACGCTTGGTGAAATTTTGGTGAAGAATTTGGCGGAATGTCGCCAACTTGGCGATTTTTTAAATATTGCCAAATTAACGAAAATCTCGCCTAATGGTTAAAACTGACGCTAAACAGATGAAAATGACGACTCATTGATGAAAATTCAATATCAGGAAAGACTATAAGTATCTACTATAAGAATGACCTATTTTTTGCTATACAAGTAATAAATTCATTGCATTATATAAGGAAAGTCATGTGCTGTCCACATCGGATTTTTTTTAAAAAGCACTTGAAATCAGTGGATCAACATATTCAACCATTTCATAATTTTGCCGACCAAATGTTTTTTATAAAATGTAATGTATGTTTGCTAAGAAATACAACCAAGAATGGGATTTTTTAGGATTTCAGGTTAAAATTATGGTACTGCGTTATCCATTGTAGACATTGTAGTATATGAGCCTGAACGGATATCATTTTGTGGATATTACACCAATAAAACCAGAAGTTTAGGTAGTTATGTTTAAACTATTTATATTACAGTAAGAGGAAAGTATTGCTGATATTATTTTTATGTATAGCATATCCTTCAATATTACGCGTACAATAATAAAATATCTATAATAGAAGGGGAATAAGAAATCTTATATTTTTGATTATGTAGTTATATGGATTTTTGCACATATGGATGTTTTACTTATTCTTTTATACATATAGGTTTTATACGAATATTATAAATTATTTAGGCTGTTAATGGAACAAAATGCATTAGATTCATACTTACATATTGTAATCAGTTTTTCGTGTAATAATATAAACTTCATTATTTTGTTTCATTATAAATGCATGTAATAGTATGGCATATATTATATTTATATCTGCTGTTTAATGAAATACTTTGAGATGATATTTTCTGTTAAAATTTATATTTTATGCAATACGCATCTACCAACATAATATCGCTGAAGAAAACATGTGCGCAGTTTTCATTAAGCAGACATAACTTTTCTGTCTTGCCATTTGTTACTTACAGTTCATAAAATGTTCTTATTTTCTGTATGAATAAGAACAAATTCCGATAATACTTACTCAATAATATACTTATGCAAAAACGCATTTTAAAATGTAAGGAATAGAATGTAAAATTCCTATTATTTCTACGTACTTCAACAATCAAAAACTGATAACGCTATCAACAACAAACCAAATAAAACGATTAAAGTACACAAATTGTTGTTACTATATACTTACTATATTGTTCAAAATAAAAAAGTGTACTATTATTCTTCATTGTAATCAATTGTAAAACTGTTCATGTAAAAAGCTTTCAATTTTGTCGTCGTCAGAAAGTAGTTATGAAAGAACAAGCTCAGCAAAAAGTGCAAACAAAGGGATAATAGGGTTTAAATAGAACGTTTATGAAGTTCAGATCGTCTAAAATATATTAGTGTATTGACACTAATTTGAAAATATATTGGGTGTATTAGTGAGAAAGTGTAGGCCCGAAATTGTAAGGTAATCAAAGGGAGTTTCTGCAGGTATTTATTTAGCAGTAATGTTTAACCTATAATCTTTACTTCTAAATAAAGTTGGCTACAAAAAGTTAAACTTAAAATGTATTTTATAATGAAGTTTATTCGTAAATTCTTTCTACATTATGTACTGTAAACTGAAGACAAAAGAGTCGACTGTCGACATTAGATTTACTTAATATCAAAAACCTATAACTCTGCATTGCAAAATTTATGGCTGGACATCAAGACTGAATCCAATTTGGGCGACAGTTTACAAGTATATATGCATAATATCTTAGACGCTACCTTTTTTAAATCCTTCTGTAATCAAAACAAGACATATCATTGTCAATAAAATAAATAAACTATTCTCTTACCTATAGTGGTTATGACAGTCAATGAATATAGGAATGCTCCAGAGAAGGACCACTGTTGGCTTCCCCCATCTTTGCCATCGTATCCATCTTTAACAGCAGCAATAAGTTCCGTCTGAAAATTCCGCACTTCATGTGAAACCATACGTGTCCAGTTATCTTTGTATAAAACATTTAACTTGTCCGTAATTTCCCAAAGTCTTCGGACTGTGTCTTGACGCAATTGGCTAACCTGGTGAACCTTCTGTTCCTCATATGGAGCTTCCAGAGCTCGAAATGCGAAAGCTCCCATGATGCTGTAACCTATAACTAGTGCACATAAACCAACGTGAGAGAACAAAAAAGTCGTAAATTTTCGACAGCACTTTTTACATTTCGTGTCCCTCGGCGAATTGTGCCTTTTGCGTGGATTTCTATTGTTGCTGGACATGCTGACCATCATACCCCCTGTCCGGTTCATTTCCATTTTGCCTGGTGAGTTTTAGTAAATTGTATTTCAACAAATTATTGGAGTCATAATTAAAATTGATGGGAAATTTAGTATTTATAAATCTATATCTGGGACATTATACCCTCCCGTAATAAAAGGTAATGGAAATGGCGTATTAATATCAACAACATTTATTTATATTTTGCTCGAAAGTTATGAACATAATTGAATAAATCCTCACATACGCATGGAAGTAGTTACTAAAATTAAATAATTTCGCAATGTGTTATAGAAATTATATAAACATAAAATATATTTTAGATTAATATAGTTTTTAAACAAATCCGCTGGTAAAATATTTTAGAAATAAAGGATTTGCCTCTACTATACAGAAAAAAATTAAATATAATTTATTAAAAATAAATAGTTTTGCGAATGTTTTTCATTGCCTTTAAAATTTATATTACATATATATTGATATAGATATTCTTTTGATTATAAACTAAGGTGATCAAGAAATGTGTAAGTAAATTTACCACATACTTAAAGAACAACGATTACTTTAAAAACTTTTAAGGACAAATTACGAAAAAACTAAAAATAAAGAATTCAATTAATATGTTTAAACATCTTACACAAGTAATACTTTTTCTTATTCCGAAATGGTGACATTCATACGATGATCATATATAAGAAATAAGTGAGTTAATTTGCAGTTTAAGAATGTGTTGATTTCACATAAATTTTTTATTCGTTTATAATAAACGGACAATATGGACTAATTCGAGCTATAATCAACCTTATTTGACCGTTGTCTTTATATATAGAATACAATCTATTAAATATTAATCTAAGTATTGCTACAAATATTAACATTAGCGTAGGATATATCATGATTTGTTAGCGCGTTGTAGTAGTTCAAACAATTTTCATTACATAGCAGTAATAAAGCATTTGCATATTAAAAATAATTTATTTCATTAATAAATAAATAAACTAAAATATTATGTTAGAAATATTAATATTTTTTTTTAATTTACGTTGCGAAAATGTAAAGATATTTTCTTAAACTACCTATAAACATTTTATTTTGCCAAGATTGAAACATAATTGAAAGTGAATTTTAAATATTGTAATTTATTTATTGTAATTTAATTTTACTCTTTCATATATAAGTAATTCGATTTAAGTGTATGAATTTCAGAAATTACTATTTCTCTGATAAACTTTTATTTTGTTACACAAAGGGTCTTATATAATATCTGAATATATATTTTTTACACCAAGCTAACAAATATTTTGATGCTAATATTTTACGTGTGCTTTGAAAATATTTACGTGTGCTTTGAAAATATTATGTATTAATAAAATTATATGATACTTAATTACATATATATATATATATATATCATTATCTATAAACGTAACGTTTAAAATGAAACTTAAGGTGCAAGCTATGCAAATGAAATGAAAATGCGGCGATTTTAATCCTATATCAGCTGCAGCAGTAGTACGAGAACAAATACTTGAAAATTCCCATGCTCGCTATCCCCGTAAAGCAGGAAAATTAAATTCCTTTAGAAATATCCTCGCTTCTGCATATATTTGCTTAGCGAATTCAGCATAGAATCACATGGCACTAGCAGAAGAATCGTGGGATAGATGCTCTCTAGGCCTAGGGAAGAATCAATATTTCAACAATATTCCGAGAGAAATCGATGCACATAGAGGTGTAAAACCACACAAAAGGATCAGGGCAGAGTTGAGAAGCCGTAAACGAACTTCGCATCTGGAAACAAAGGACGAATTTTTCGGTATTAGTGGAGGGATAAGGGTCACGAAATCCAGTTATTTCACGGTTTTCTCCACAGGCTCTGTGTAGTAACCAGAGCAACCGTTCTGAGACGGTTTGCGCCGGAACAGATAGTCGTTCGCTTAATGGTGTACTAGGAGCGGACGCAGCGCCATCTGGAGGAATGTAATATGAGTAGGTCATAAATTTAAATAGATATATGTTGCATGGTAAGATAATGAAGCGCAATAATTTAATGAAAGAGTAAGCAATTTCTTAAAAATTATCCGTATTTTTAAACGTGTATTTTATTTTTTTGTGATATATTTACCGTTTAGCTTTAGGTAGTTGGATTACTGTAAGCAAATATATATTTATTGCACTTTGAGATGTAAATGCAATACATAAATGATGTTAATTTAAATAGAAATATGGGGCAAATAATAAGAATATAAATAGTATGAATAGAAATAATGAATAGAATAATATGGATAATAATAATAATGTAAATAAGAATAATATGAATAGAAATAAAATGTTACAGGAAAATTTGGAATTCAGTAGAAAATTGATATAAAAAAGTTCCTAAATCTGATCATAAAGTAAATATACATATAAATTGCTAAATAGAAGTATATCAGTTATTAACTAGGAAAGTTTTCTATTTTAAAATGTAAATCAATCCGCTGTAAAATTACTTATACAATATTATTTGGTAAATATTAAAACATAACAAATTTATAATAATATCAATCGGTTTTGGAATGAAAACGAGATATTATTAAAAAACAAAACATACAATAAAAAAAAAAAACTTTGAAACTAGTTGACAATGTTAATTTTCTGCTGTATATTGCTTTAAACTTTTTTTTTTAGTTTTTTACATTATCGGCGGTTTTAGCTGTACAAGGCTGGTTCTTTCTTACTTGCGGAATAACTTTATTTTTATTGTCCTGTAGCAGAAAGTTTCCAAACCGAAGATACTGATGCATTGTTAAATGCTTCTTTCTGACTGTAATATAAAATATGTATGCCACATTTATTTTCATTTCATTTTACGTATACGCATTTAGCTCTGAAGTAGCAGACATTTTTTTGTACATTAGCATACATTCGTTCGGAGATAAGGACGCCTACTTTATATCTTCAACGAAATGAAATTTAAATTAAAACCGCATCAAACTACATCGATATTTCCTTAACTTCATTTAAATTTGTAAATATATAGAAAAATGTGACAGCAGAGTCATACACACACAGGCTGTATTAAGAAGCGTTAGTAAAGCAATTAAACACAAGGTTAAATGAAAACGTGTGAGTTGTAACTTCACTTAAATTCGTAAATGTATAGAAAAATGTGACAGCGGAGTCACGCACACAGGCTGTATAAAGAAACGTCAGTAAAGCAATTAAACATAAGGTTAAATGAAAACGCGTGAGTTGTAAATGTTAAACTGGTTATTTACAATGGAAATCTATCTATAAAACAATCAAAAGTATAATTACTCACAAATAGGTGACACTTAGAAAGTTTTGTCCCTTTGAGTATAATTAAAATGTTATTTGATATTGTTGATACTCAGTGAGTGTGATGCTGATGGCTTCTGTGGGAGTCTGTTTCCACAAATGGATCGATCAAATACCCCGTTCTGGGGCTGAAAGGAACTGTTTATAATAATATAATTGAAACTAGATACATTTAACGTGTCTGAGATGAAAGCCATGCTAAATTTTAATTAATACCCAAAATACTATAAAGATTTTTAAATAATACACGAAATACTATGTAGTTTTATAAACAATACCCTAAATACTATATAGTTTTATAAACAGTACCCGAAATATTATATAGTTTTATAAATAATACCCAAATACTATATAGTTTTATAAATATTACCCGAAATACTATATAGTTTATAAATAATACCCGAAGTACTATATAGTTTTATAAATAATACCCGAAATATTATATAGTTTTATAAATATTACCCGAAATAATATATAATTTTATAAATAATACCCGAAGTACTATATAGTTTTATAAATAATTCACGAAATACCACACAGTTTTATAAATATTACCCGAAATACTATATAGTTTTATAAAGAAATCTCGAAGTACTATATAGTTTTATAAAGAAATCTCGAAGTACTATATAGTTTTATACATAATACCCGAAATAATGTATAGTTTTACAAATAATACCCGAAATATTATAAAGTTTTACAAATAATACCCGAAATACTATGTAGTTTTATAAATAATACTCGAAACACTACAGTTTTATGAAAAGTATATTTCTTTGCCTAAATTTATTCTCAGTATCAAAAATTAGCACCCAAATTGGAGCATGGAAAATTAGCAATTTGATTTCAGCAATAAACTGGCAATATTGTTATAACATGTTTGGCTCGGTGATGCTATTTTCAATTTTTCCAAACCTAGAGATTTAAAACAAAAATCGCATAACTGGCCACGATATATACTGTGTCATTTATAATATATCCAGTACTTTCCCCTTAATTTCAAATGCACATCGCCAACTATGCATGGTGATAGAAACTGTCTAATGCTGTAATGGATTCTCGCAAATTGTGTTTTCTGCAATAAAAACTTGTCGAGTTGTAAAACTTCTACGATCGAAAGTTTTTTATGTAGACGTATGAATGAAACTGATCTCGGCAATGGTTTTAGCAATAAACGTGTCGTCGCCAACTTTTTATATTTTTTTAATGCTTCTAAAATTCTAGAATGGAATATACATATTACATAATAAAGAAAAAGGCGTGTGTGTGTGCATGTATGTGTGTCTGTCTGTCTGTCTTTGTGGTCTGTTGAATGAAAACTAAGCGTCGTACGGCTCTGAAATTTAGTACACAGGTACTTCAGGACCCGGAAAGATATATCTCGGCTTTATTTTTTCAAATTTTGAATTTATTTTTTTCGTTATTTTACTTTCAGTCCGTTTTACAACGATTTTAAGCGATATCCACACAAATCCTTAGTGACCGAAATTACCATCATGCAGTTTCTATCTTACCACCATCGAAAATATCGGAAAATGCAGTATCAAAAATGTTTTAACGGTCTACAATTATTAGACACATTTACGTGAATTTTTTAAATTATATAATTTTTGAACGTTTTAAACCTTCCAGGTTTTTATATTGCGATATAAAAAAAATTGACGGTCAAACCACTGTCTATAATTTAACACCAGCTACTATAAATATAGCACACTACTCCAAATCAAAATTTTATTTTAGAAAGCCATGTTTCATTAATTATATTTTTTAAGTGACAGAACTATTAAAATATTTGAATCAGCAGACCGTTTTCGATTGAATTCCGGACCTAGCGTTTGGAGTTCTTGGACCTACTGAAGTCAGACCTACATTCGTGCATTCGCATGAGAAGGAGGGTCAGAGTCATTTACTTCTTTTCGCGTTTTCATGAGCGGCGTGATGAATATACGGTCAATTGGTATTATCATTTTGTGATTTGGTGATTTTATTTGTATTGAGAAAATTATTTTAGTTCAAAACACGTGATTTGGAAATTACGTATGATTTTATCTGTATCTGTATAATTTAAATAGAGGACGCTTATTATCTTTATAAGTAGTTGATTCTGTTTTTGGACCCGTGCAACGGCAAGTAATTTGTTCTACTAATTATATAAAAATGACATAAATAGCATAAATAACGAAAAAAATAAGCCAATAACGATAAATTACGTAATTAATATTAAAAACGAATAATAAATAAATAAATAAATTAAATAATAAAGAATTACATGAATTATGAAATATTACATAAATAATATAAATACCGAAAAATTGCATAATAACCAAGTATTCAAAACGTTGGTAAAATCTCAACAAGTATATAAATGTTTCGGTGAATCTTGATGACCAATTTAATGTAGAGAGATTCAGTCTTCAGTGGATAAATTGGTTCAAGCCGCATCGAACTATATTACTTATTAAGTTTCTGTTGCATCATTATTTTACATTTAAAAGTTAATTTCTATAAAAATGTTTTCTTTATATCGAGACACATGTTTACTAATAATTAAGCTAATTTATCAATCTTATAGCTCCTGCCACTTTATTATGAATTATTGTCTCTGAATACCTAATTCGAAAATGTAATGTAAAATAGTTAAGGCATGTCAAATGATCTGTCAAAACAGATTATTATCTGTCCAATGTCTGTAAAAACTAGTTATGATCTGTCAAATAATTAGTCAAAGCTAGATACATCAGCAAAATAATATCATACGAAATTATCTGGAACTATCACTGAAAGGTACTTGCATTTTCAGTCTGAAACATGTATAATTCAGTTATATAAATAAAAATTTAATGAATATCATCGTTTATTATTATACTAAATTTACATTTCATGTATAATGTACTTAATATTTTATGCCGTATCCTCTAATATCGTGAACGTATTGTCAGGATAAAGGATGGGTCAGAATTTTTGGTTAATGAACGTTTTATTAAAAACACCAGTAACCGTTCGCAGGAACAACTTAGAGCTAAATTCTAGCTATACTAGCTACATTATAGCTATCTTGCAAGGTTACAAAATAACTATCAGATACTACAGTAATATAAGTAACTGAAGCCTGGCTTAACTCAACTTTCTCATACCAGGATCCATTTTTAAGTAGCTTGTAATCTTTTTTTGTTGCAAATTTTGCAAGAATAAAATTTGAGCAGTCTGTATTCTTGGCCGAATGATCACAATTACAGCATTATGTAATTCATTTAAAGGGCTTGAAAAATATTTCGATTGATACTGAAATAATTCGATATTAAGTATTTCGATTAAATATTTCGATTGATATGAATATAAATTTAAAATATAAAATTTTGCTCAGGCCGATATTTGAGTTGATATAAAACTTTTCTTGAACACAGCGCAGACAGTTGAATAAAGTAGCAAAGGATCCTTCTTTATCAAAACAAATTAAATTGAGCACAAGTACCAATCGATGCAAGAACCGTTCGAGATTGTTAGAACAGACGAGTATTTTCTTTGATCGTACAGGTACTCTGTCGTATTTATTCTGAAGATGAACATTTTTCTGTCTTTGAAACCGATTAATAACTTTATTCAACCTTACATACTATATTTAACAAAGTTTCATTTTTCCAAAAAAAATCGAAAATTCGGTTTGCAAGAGAGATATTTATTTTTAAATAAAAAACATAAATAAGATAAATAAGAAAATAATATAAAAAATTATGTTTCTTAAAGAGTAAATCTTAAAATTTGTCCTCACAATATTTTGATGCACTGAATGTGTAAAAGTGAGATACTTCTTGTTATGAAATTGCAAAGTTAAAAAGGTACAATTTTAATCTTGATAAACGTAATTTAACTTTTGAGAAAACTTCCGTCGTTAAAATGCAGACGGAGAACCAAACTTACACATCCTAATGCTGTTTACCAACTTAGAATACTTTCTTTAAAGTTTTCCGAAGAAGAAGAGTATTAAAGGGTGGGTGGGACTTCTGAAACTTCTAAATGCGATTTTGTCTATTTGGTATCGTGATCTGATAGCAAAAACCCTTCTTTACATTCTTAAGCACGATCATGGGAAAGCCGATTTCAAACAAATAGTCTTTATTTCTTATTGAATAATGTATTTGGATTTCAGGAGTAGTGGTATCTTTCAAATAGTAATACTTATTCGATTTGTTTTGAACAGATATGTTTTATGCTTTAGTGGTTATAGACAAAGATACATATATTGATTTTTTGAGCTTTTAGAGTTTAAAGCTGAATGACATACGTAAGTGAATCTGTAATAATCTGATTAATTTATTTGAATCAGCGTATAAAACACAACCGTTGCGATTAGAAATGTTTGGAATATTGAGAACCTTTTAAAATATGTAAGAATTCTATTATTTATTATCATTTTATTCTAATTCTACTTTTTCCTGATTTTAATTTGTGTCTTGAACTTCTCAACTTTCATTCCGAAGAATCGCATACTCACGATTGGCCATATTTATAAGAAGGGCAGACTTTGGAATTTCTTCTTTGTTATTCTGCCGAGTTCGCGGTTGTGTGTGTTCTGATCATCCATGGAAGGTAGCATCGAGACGTAATAGCCTACAATCTTGTGAGTATATATGTTACAGCTAAAGCTCGAAAGCCGCTAATATGCACATTACCTAGCTAATCTGCAGATTAACTGATTTGCTCCAGTAACGTGCGGAATCAAAAGTTTTCCACATTTTAAATAGGTAATGTGCATAGAGGCTTCCATATCATTAAATTTCAAAAGTTTGTTTCTCTCATTCCCTTCCCCTCTCCCTCTACTTCCTTCCCCCTCTCCCTCCACTTTTAGTTTGGTTTTGCCAGCGGCTTGTCGTCGCCGGTTGTTTTTATTTCTCATAATTTACGTCGGCTGCCAGTGCTTAGCATAGCTAATTCTCTTTTCAAATTCGTTTCTGTCTGTTAGCGCGTGAATTTGTGTCGTGATTTTTTTCAAAGCAGATAAATTTAGCTCCTAGTATGCAAGTTGATTGTTTGATTGTATTAACTTGATACTTTAGAAATGTTGCTGTTGTTCCAGCAAAGATCTTATTTTCTATCTTTTTATCTTATCTTTAACGAGTGCCTAGTAGGTAATGTGCAGATTATCTAGGTAATTTGCAGATTACCTAGGTACTTTTGAGAAATGAAGCAATTTTGGCACTTTAACTGATCACCCTAGTTAATCTGCACATTACCTAGATAATCTGTAGAATAACTGATTTCTGCACTTTTGCGGTAACATATATATATATACATATATTGTGCCGTAGTTTGATCATCCTAGGTTCAGTTTCGTAATAGCTTAGGTTTGAAATTTATTGCAGATTAGTATGTCTCGGGTAGAATTTGTAATGCTAGCGTTGTAAATAATGCGTATATGGATTTGTAATATATATGTGTCTTGAGTTCCCAGCGAAGCTATCTATAAATAAATTTGTTTATTTGTTAAATTTCGTGATTCCTTCCTCGAATTCTAGTTATTATGTTATTGGAAGTTTAATTTGAAGTGAAGTAAATTGTAATGGTTCATACAAAAGCTACGATCTAGGGAAGTAGTAGAATAGTACTTTTTATTTATTTGTAGTGAAAATAGGAAATATCATTTTGAGTAGGCTGTTGTAGTGAGTACTTATCAAATCATCAAATGAGTACTTAGCAAATCATCAAAAGTATATGTAAATATGCGTATTTTAAAATTGGCTTTATAATTTTGTATTCTGGATTGCAGGGAATGTCCTTACACACTCTGTAAGGAAAGACCATTGGAGATTCGCTTTAGATCTATTTCTGGGAAAATGATCATGAGGCATTGAATAAAAGCGATTGCAGCGCTTCTGGGGCAAACTAAAAAAGCTGGGATAACAAAATCTGCAACAGATATAGAGGATATAAGCCAATTCCGAAGTTGTAGATCTAATAGATAGAAATCGACCATAGAACTGTTACGGAAGTCAATTATTTGACACAATATTCGCAAATTTCTTTCTTATTCAAGAATACTAAAATAAATAACACTAACATGTACGGGGAAGTCTAGTCCAGAGTATGTTCAAAATTCTCTCCGTCAGAAACAATGTCCATGTGAATTTTAGAAAGAAAATTATTAGGTAATTTAACAAGCATTGCAGATGTCACTGTGTTACATATATAAAAAAATCTGATGTGGGCACCACATGACTTTCCTTATATAATGCAATGAATTTACTATTTTTACAATAAAAAATAGATTATTTTTATAGTAGATATTTGTATTCTTACCAATATATTAGATTTTTATCAATGAATCGTCAATTTCATTGATTTAGAGTTATTTTTATTCATTTAGCCGGTTTTTCTTTAATTTAGCAACATTTAACACAGTCACCAAGTTGGCGACATTCCACCAATTTCGTTGCCAAAATCTCGCCAAGCGTTATGTACGGAGAAATAAGTCATTCTTACAGCAGATAAATGACTATTGGCGTTCAAATACAAAAGTATTACTCAAAGTATATTTTGTCATGAATGGAACGAGCTGGATTCACGAGATTAATGTCACCAAATTTATCGCATGGTATTACATATGACAAGTGAACATGTTTACCAATAAGAAGTATTTTATATATATATATATATATATATATATATATATATATATATAACTTTCTGATAATTTTTTTGAAAAATGTACAATATCTCGAGAATGGTTCATGTTAGCGTTCTAAAATTTATGTCAATCGTTTTCTAATGAAAAATTATACACTAAATGTCCATTTGTGTAACTTTATTAGAGGTTTTGATTTTTTGACGATTTTTTCAACATTTCTATCGAAAATTTAGAGGTGTTCTGAACATTCGATTGCGTATAAAAACAAACGGCTTCCAGTGTTTACGGATTGTGATTTTTGTACGTTCGAATTTCGTTCGAATCGGTCCATTCGTTCGTCAGTTATAATCTCCACAGGCTCACGGACGCACACACACACACACACACACACACACACACAGACATTACTTCAAAAATGTTCGATTCGTGATCAGGGAATGCTTGAAACGTGCTCTCCCGTCGAAAACTAGAATTCGAATTTTCGACCCCATCATAATACTGCCCTTATACATTATGTATATAAGGAATGTATTATAACAGATATTTCATGCTTTGAGTGTGCAAGTTTCGTTTTATTCTGATGTCGATGCCTACTAATTAGAAACCTACTATTGCTTGCTAATTAACTCTACAACATTGTACATTTTTTCATCTTTCTCGCTTTGTTGCCAAGTTCGTTTCTTAACTTTTTAAATTATACGCTAGGGGCACTGCAATCACTGTTATTTGATCCAACATGGTCACTTTATTATAGATGTACACCTATGTACACCCACGGGCTATTTTAGATTAATTAGGGTAATTATATTATTGGAGTGCTTAAGAACCTCCAAGAAAATCTGTACACTTTAATGCTGAAACGTTATTTTGGGAAATATTGCAATCATAATACAGCAGCCACATTTTCGTATTTTTAGAAGCTCTTTTGCAGTTCTTAGCTCTTTGTATCACATAATTGTCTATAACGGCAACAGCTTCAAGAAAGCATTACCGTACAGGGCAAATATTTTCTTGTTGGCACACCATTTAATATCTGTCCCATGTAAAAAAGCAATTAAAAGCCTGAAATATGTCAAAACACCCTGATGCTGCATTGGTAGCGCGGTTCCTAGATTTTACAGCTCCCTCTATCGATGAGTTTGGTAACGGTACCTTTAGAGTTTTCCCCATGTACCTGGATACATCATACTGAATAGGAACTCTCCGATATTAAGAGATTGGAATTTTGAGTTGCAGTCCAAAAAATGCATTATATTTTATCCTTATTGAAATTTACTAAATTATTCAAAATTATATTACACCAGAAATGAAATAAAAATAAATGACATAAAAAAATAACATAACGAAAATATCAAATTATATTTGTATAAAATGCATCAAATGTATTAAATATAAGAAGTTGATTAAGTAAAATGCTAAAAATATTTTTCATAATCGATATTTAAATATTTTTAAAATGTACAGAGAATCTCATTTTTTTTTCGAAATATAATATCATTAAATGTTGTTTTCATAATTATTTCCTTTTATGAAGTCCCTTTCTAAGGAAAAAAATCTGATGTGGGCAACACATGACTTTCCTTATATAATGCAATAAATTTACTACTTTTACAGTAAAACAAGAAAGATCAATCATGCATAAGCATTGATTAAGAAACACTTTCCAACTGAAAAGCAATTTCATTTAAAAATTTTTAAAATGTGATACATTCAGTGGTGATATCTTTTACATTATCACAGTACTACAGTAATATATTATACTTATACATTTAAAAATGTATAGAAATATAAATCATCTGATTCTCAATGCAAAATCAATGAATATTTCATTCATATAACTTGTATTCCAGACTCCAGAGCTAAATAAATTTGTGTGAAAAAAAATCAGCAATTCTTATGTAACTCACCTTACAATCGCTTCAGATATTTGCATTCTGCATAAGTTAAAATTAGACTTCGTTGAAGAAATAATAAAAGTTCAGGGATCGTTTAAAATCACAACTATTGTAATTGCATAGGCACGGAATTCAAATACACAGATAATACACAGATACGCAGATAATATATGTGTGTGTGTGTGCATGTATATAAAATATTGGAATCGTGCCGAAGACCGGAACTCGAATTTTCGAAGGATCTACACGTTTTAGGACTTCTAGAACACAAAAAAACTATTTTTAGGAAGACGTATGTGTGTGTAAGCGTGTAACTGTGTATGTTTCTGTGTGTGTCTGAGGATATTACATCCACTCTATTGAAAAACTAATAGACCGAATTTCATAAAATTTGGTAAGTATGTTTTTTGTGGGAAATCCTGATGTTCATTAGATTATAGTACGATTCGTAATAAAAGTATCGGCCTTCTTTGCGAAATGGCCGGCAGAAGTTGCCTTTATACACTCTAGCTAAAAACTAATGGAACAAATTTAACAAAATTTAGTGTATAATATTTCAATGACCTACAAGTGATTTATATACCAAATTTAACAAATTTGGTACATAAATCATTTGTAGGTTATTCTAGTACGATTCAGGAAAAAGGAACGGGCTATTTTTGCGAAATGGCCCGCAGAAATCGTTAAATATAAAAATTAAGGACTGCGTGTGCTCAATTATATCAATTAAATTCCTATTTTACACGTGTTTTTTGACAACTAAAAGAATAAGACTAACCCCATTACTCTAAGACTAGCCGTTCTTGAGACATTGAATTTTTTTTCGCGTTTTCGCTACGCCACCTTTGACAATAAGTCCAGCTATCAAATGAGAACCAAATTTAAGTTTAACGTGCAAATTCAATGTCATTTAAAATATTTATGGCTGATATTTTGTGCAGATAAACTCAAATTATTATTGAAGAAAGAAAAAGAACGTGAATATGAGTCTGCAGGGAAAGACATGAGCTGCCCACATCAGAATTTTTAACAATATTACAACAATGACTTATAGAAGTGAACGGGCATTATTTGCAGTCCTTTTCGAAAAAAAATGTAGGATCTATATTTAAAGATCCACCAAATTTTTGTTGAATAAAATGTTCAACAAATTTAAGCTGTGTACCAAATTTTAACTCTCTAGGACGTAGGAAATTGCATTAAAAATGCCATCAAATAAGTATATCATGAAGAGTTATATAAAATTTAAAAAAAAATTGAAAAATTGTTATCTACCAAATTTATTTTTAAATATGAAGTCTCTCTCATATACAATATCACTAAACTCTTGGAAAGATATTTATTATACAATGTATCTCTTTTTTCTTTCTGGAGGATATCCCAAAAGTCAGAATTTAATTGAATTTATTTTTTTCCTTATATTAAATAATTTTTAATTAAAAACTACTTAATATATTTTACTGAAATTTTTTATATATATTTTATGGGATAATGTGAATAATTAATAAAAATTTCGAAGCAATTTCAGAATTTTAAATTGGCTTAAAAAATGTTTGAAAAATTTGGTCCCATAGGGTTCAATGTATTTCATTTTTTCAACCCGGGTTCAATAAAAAACTAATTAGTGATATTATTTATTTATATACCCATAGGTCCCACAGACCGTCTGAAAAACATACTAAAATTTCATTTTGATAAAGTCATTTTTACGGCAATCATCGTGCTAACGAACAGACAGACAGACAGACAGAATGAACAAAGTCATAAACACTCTTCAACTATGTTGTAAAGTGTTAAAAAATAGGTTTTTCTTATAGTAGATACTTATATTCTTTCCAAGATATTGAATTTTCGACAATTAGTCGTCATTTTCATTGCTTTAGTGTCATTTTTATCCATTTGGCCCGATTTTCGTTAATTTGGAAACATTTAAAAAAGTCGCCAAATTGGCGACATTCTACCAAATTCGTCGCCAAAATCTCGCCAAGAGTTACGGACGGAGAAAGAAGTTATTCGTATAGCATAAATGACTATTGGCGTTCGAATGCAAAAGTATTACTCAAAGTATCTTTCTCATGAATGGAACGAGCTAGATCCACGAGAATAATGTCACCAAATTTATCGCATGATATTACATATGAAACGTGAACATGTTTCTCAACAGTTAATATTTTTTTTTAATTTATGGTATTTTTTGATAAATTTATTTGAAAAATGTGCAATATCTCAAGAACGGTGCATGCTAGCGTTCTAAAGTTTATGTCAATCGTTTTCTAAGGAAAAATTACATAAGAAATATCTATTTGTGAAACTTTATTAAAGGTTTGATTTTTCGATGATTTTTTCAAAATTTCACTCGAAAATTTAGGGGGTTCTGAACATTCGATTACGTTTAAAAACAATGAACTTCCAGTATTCACGGATTGTGATGTTTCTACCTAATTTCATTAGAATCGCTCCATTCGTTCGTGAGATATCGTCTCCACATACTCACTGACACACACACACACACACACACACATACTTTCGCACACACACACACATACTTTCACACACACACACACATACTTTCACACACACACAGACACACACACACACACACACACACAAACATCACCTCAAAAATGTTCGATTCCTGATCAGGGATGCTTGAAATGTGCTCTTTCGTCGAAAACTCGAATTCGAATTTTCGACCCCGTCACAATACTTTCCTTATACATTATGTATATAAGGAAAGTAAAAATGTCCTTATACACTTACGCTGTTGCATTTTTCGAAATATCGTTTATTAAACCCCATTGCAATACTTATTCAAACTGTTAAGAAAATCGTATTTTTAATTATACTTTATCACATCATTTTTAATTTTATATAGCAGGGTGTAAATTAGTAGTGGAAAAATATTAATAACGTAAAAAAAACATATTTTTAACTATAATTTGCTAAGTTGGAAAGTTTATAGTTATTTATTATGAATGTCTAAGAACTTGATACATTCATCATCTGCCTATACATCGGCCAGATTCGGGAACCATTTAGCCGCAACATTACGTTCCACACCAGTGGGGGCGGAACACACTGTGGCCAATATCATAATATCCAAGCCCTTAGGTGGGACTCGGAACCACAACCCTGCAACCGAGTGAGCAGGATGAAAAGCTTGCCTTGACTGCTCAGCCACCGTGTCGGCAGGAGGAAAGTATTTTGATAGAAGTAAAATTCTATTCTCAGACGTTGACTGAGTCTGCACCTGGGCTTCTGATGCTTTATGGCTAAATTCAGATAGAGAAACGGCTAAGTTGCCAACTTGCATGGCTAAATTCAAATTTTGCGTTTTAATTATAAAAATAAACTGTATATAAACGTCATCAGCAGAAAAATATAAATTCTCTGATCCAAATGTTGCTTCTCCGTAGGAAATTTATATATATATATATATATATATGTATATCTTGGTGCTGTTCTCTACTCTTGTCGGCATTGTGGCCGTGGATTTGCTTCTATGGTGGTGTCGATATTGCTTTTTTTTTTTTTTATTATAATTATTACATATTTTTTTTTATTATTACATATTTCTAATATATATATATATATATATATATTATTATTATTATTATTCCTTATAGTTTATTATTTGTCAATTGTGACGTAAGATGCAAAATAACAATGAACAGATTATTATAATAAGGACAAAGGAAGATGATCTACAATCATATGTTTGAGGTAAGGTCATCAAAAGAAGTTAGGCATCATAGGTTATTGCTTCCACCATTGCTTTGTGCTGAATTCACAATATATGTTTCACCAGGGCACTTGTAATCAATATAAAACATTTTTAGTTAAGTCCAGTCCGTAAGATTAGATGGTTTTAACCATTCCAAATGTCATATAATTACAAAGTTTATGTTTAATAACAAGTGGCTAGATATAGACATAAAATGGCTAAACTGGAAACTCTGATCTGCAAGTTTCAACTATCTCATAGTATTAATAGTTTAATACAAAAACGTGAACTAATTTCTGGTTTATGTAATGCACAAATGCCGAAATGTTTTGAATAAATAATGGTACTTAACCCATTTAATAAATATTTTAATCATATATTTGTCAAAATTTCAATATTTCCGTAAATGTTTTGTTAAATTATTTACTTTCATGAAGTGTTTTTACCAACGTATATGCATTTATTCCTTGAAAGTCACATTTTGCAGTTATTTTAAAATGTGTGAGTTTGTGGTAAGTCATCAATTTGTGGTACTCATATTTTTAAGAAAAACCTCTCATGACAATTTTACGGGAGTAAAATTGCTGCTGTTTATAACTATTATTCCAAAAGTTGAGAAGTCATTGAGCGACGTCTCAAGTTGCCTCTTAGACATCATAATTAACCCTTGAAAATAAAATGTCAGAGTCCTTTCCTCCAGCTGGTTCGAAAATCTTTCAGTTAGGTCACTGGAATCCACCAATTTGTTCGTTTTTTATCTTCTATTCCTAATTTTCGATTTTCTAGCTTCCGTTTGGCAACACATTCCCTCCTGTGTCGAGTGCGTAACTCTCCATCGACATCGACCGAAGCCTATCTTGATTTGACGGCGCTCACTTAATGGCCTGATAAATATTTTTTCAGCCGCCTATCGTCTTCGGCTGCTGTCTGGTGGGCTCGGGTTCGAGTCCCGAGTAAGTCATGGATGTTTATTGAGGCAAATCAGTCTTCCGCCTTCTGGGTTCACGTCTAAATGTGAAGCTGCACCCCCTCCGAACTTTGTCAGTGATGCTTGTTTGTAATAAACTTTGTTCTCTTGTCTTGTGTGTCTTTCTTCGTTCTTTCCTGCGTCACTGGTCCTGTATCGGCTGTACCGAAACAGGAGGTCATTAGAAACAACATATTTTTTCATCTGAAATCATCTTTAATTAACTGTTTTCGCTAAAACCAACGAATTATTTCCATTTTCAGATGAATTGTTGATTGTCTTTGAGCTTGTCCCTCTGCTTGAGTCTGTGACCTCAGTATCTAGGTAAGTAATTGAGAGATTTATTGTACAATCATTTAAACTGGAAGTTATAAGACGTATATTGATTATTATCGCAATCTATGTTTAGGGAAATATATAAAAATGTTAAAAATGTTTCAATTGTAAATAAATTTACAAAAATTCAGTGTGAGAAATACTATTAAACCAGTGGTACTTAAGTGCACGTATCCCTGGACGTATGTGAAGGGCTAGTTGAAGTGGGCAGAAATATTTCAGTAATGGCGAATTTAAGTAAATGGATGTTTTTAAATCATATTATTTTTTTTTACACTGAGAATTATAAGAAAATTTAAAATTCTAGGAACAACACCAAATTCATATTCTAAATATAAAACCAAAGAAGTAATCCGTCTTTTCTCATCTTTTTTGTTTTCAATTTCGCAGAATTTTGCCGAATCAGGAGAAAATATATATCCCTTAGCAATAATTTGTTACTTTTCGTTTGTAGAGTCAATATTACGCTTTAGAAACTGAATACTATTTTCAGCATTCTCTGAAACCATTTGCAATAATGTATTTTTATTTCCAGATATTTCCGTGAATTCTTTGTATTCATGTCGGTACTATTAATATTTTTGAAAGTTTTACCTTTTTTTCTGTATCTGTTCTATGATATTTCAAAGTATAGAACAAACGTAGTATATTACGAATTGAAAGTATAGTGAACTTTTATCCCATAAAACTTCAAAATGTGTTATATTAGTTTTAAAACTTGTAAATTGCATTTTTATAAGAAATCTAATATATAGTAACTAGTGAAACTCGCAGGTATTCTGACTGTAACTAATGAAAAACGTTTCATTTATGGGCTATTACTAATAAAAGAAAACACCCAATCACTGTTTGTTTATCCGCAACACAAAAAAAGGTATTATAATATCCATTGCTGTAAATAAATTAGAAATGAGTTCAGTATCCAGCTTCGTTTTCAACAGCTGATATCATGTGCAATGTGAAGCTCCAGAATTCCCCATTGTTCTAAATAAGTTAAAAATGACTTCACTATCTAGTTCCCTTTTGAATATATGATGTCATACTCAACGTAGAACTCCAGTATACTGACGTAAGACTGACGTAACTCCAGAATACTGACGTAAAAAATGTTGACGGCGACGTGATTAAACCATCCAAATTACTTCCTTCAATCGGAAATATAAATAGTTCTTTTTATAGTAATCGAGAATATTTTCTCTTGGTGACAACACACATTCTTTTATGCACTTCGAAATTCGTCTCTACTATAGTGACTTTTCATTCGAGAGAACCTGTTGTTAATGATGACATGGTATTCGAGATATTCAAATTTCATCAAATGACATTATATTCCAAATCTCGAATCTCGAATACTTTTTAGTATTAGGAATACAAGACAATTCTTGGATAGTATTCGTCTGTGTCTAGTTTTGAGCTATAAACGAAATAACAGATTAACATCTTATAGACTCCGCCTCGAAGTTTACAGTATTTACAACCCCTATGGTGGAGGAACATCTGTCAAAAACCGGAAAACTAAACATAATGCCAAGATAAAAATGACAAACAACTACACTACGTGACAGAGAACATGAAACACCAAGTAGGAGTGGCCAGAAAATTATGCAAATTGCAGGGTAGACGCAGCTCACCGATTTATGTAAATGATGCGAAATGCGCCTCTGTCCCGCGAACATTGAGTGAAATATATGGGAAGGAACCTGCAGAATTGGCAACAGTCGCCCATCTGTCTGCTAGAGAAATTATTTTGCATTTTTTTGTCTCAGAGGAAACGTGCAGTAGCGGATAATACCAGGCCGCTGCCAACCGAGGCAATTCCAGCAGTCAGACGATTTCACGAGGGGTATGGTACTCGGACTCACAAGGGCAGGTTGGTTTATACGTCAAATATCAGCGGACAACCACCTACACGGGTCCACGGTGCACCGGTGTCCCATTTTCACTGTCACATAGTGTATATTCAAAAATGTTTTCCCATTCTAAATACAGTTTAAATATACCAATAACTGCCGTCTATAAATAATTTTATATATAACTTATTTAAATAGGAGAAACGATATGCATACACTACGTGACAGTAAAAATGAGACACCAAGAAGGAAAGAGCAGAAAGTGATGAACATCGGGAAACAGAGAGATACACCAACAAACAATATGTGATGTGTATTGCAACATGATAGAACTATACACTGAGCGATAACACCGTCAAATAAGTAGGTTATAGGATCATCACGGACGGCGAAACAGACAGCAACACGTCTAGGTACAGAGTCAATGAGCGTGCGGATGGTGTCCCGAGGGATGGCTGCCCATTCCCTGTCGAGCATTTACCAGAGTTCGTCTTCTGAACTCTGAGGTGACAGCGCACGCAAGCAACGTCCAATCACGTCCCAGACGTGTTCGATTTCTGAGAGATCAGGGGAGACTGATGGCCAGGGAAGCACCTGCGTGCATTGCAGGTCACGTTGGCTGATGCGTTCTGTGTGTGGTAGAACGTTTTTCTGCTAGTAAATGATATTGGGCACCCCTTGAAGGAAGGGTAATGTCACCGGTGGCAACACGTCCTCCTCGTATCGTTGGACCGCCATAGTGCCCTCAATACGGACCTGAGGTGACCTGCTATCATAGACGATGCCGCCCCAACCATGATGAGGCGTATACGCACGTTGTGGCGTTCCACAGATGCTGTCGGATTGGACCTGTCGCCTTTTTGGCGCCAGACTCGTATACGGTGACTGTCATTACTAAAACAAAATGGTAACTCGTCTGAGAACATGATTCTGTGCCTTTCCGCCATCCACGTGGCTCTTTCCCGACACCATTGCAAACGGAGGCGTCTGTGCTATTTGATAAATAACATTCTTCTTAACGGGCGCCATGAGTGCAGGTCGCCGGATAATGGTCCTGATCGATATGGGAGCATCAAGGGTGTCCTGCACATGCTGCAATAGGGCGATGGAAGTGACCTGCGGGGCCGCCAACACTTGCCGGCGAATGCGTCGGTCCACGCTTTCTGACGTCGTTCTGGCCTTACAGGCATCCCTCAAACGTGCTACATTCCCTTGTTCCAACCATCTTCGCCATAGTCGGTGCTCCGTGGACGCGTGTAGGTGGCTGTCCGCTGAGATTTGACGTATGGACCAACCTGCCCTTCTTAGTCCGATCACCATATTCCTTTGGAAATCGTCTGGCTACTGGAACTGCTTCGGATTGCGACAACCTGGCGTTCTCTGCTTCTACATGTTACCTCTGAGGAAAAAAGAAATTGCAAAAAAAAATTGCAAAATGATTTCCCTGGCAGACAGAACGGCGCGATTATTTCCAATTCTGCAGGTTCCTTCCCTTATATCTCACTGCAATTTTCATATTTTTATGCCCAATCCTTGGTGTAACATTTTCACTGTCATGTAGTGTATAATTCTGTTTCTAAAATAAGATATTACATATATAAAATACCACGAAAAGAAATCAAAGATATATGAAAGTTTGTTAAATATATATACACTAGGTCATATACCGGGCTGCTACAAACCGGGAGCAAGTGCATATATATGCCTAAAAAAATCTTATAGATTACCACGGACTTCACTATTATATTGATGAATACAATAATATTAGCAAATAAATAACTCAAATGTAAATTTAATAGTAAGTTGATTGCAGTATATAAACAAAATTTACAAGTACTACGAACAAGTATGCTCTATCCAGTAAGCTAATTACTGCGGATTTTTCTCTATGAATTAAATTATTGATTCTAATTTCTGTTTAGCTCAGCGTACCGTTTTTGATCCATATTGGCAATTATTGTCTACTGGACCTTTTAAAGTGATACTTTTCAGTAAGTTGGCAGTCAAATACGAAACATTTCGGAGATCCACATGAAAATATCCTAAAAATAAATATGACAATCATTGTAATTCGAGTTAACGCTAAATCCATACTCTTCAGGGGAAATTGACTGACGATATAGATTAAACATTATTGCAAGCTGCGCTGATGGCACTATAGATTTGGTATTCTACGCATTGTAATGATCGCGTAATTAAACTGTTGAAATAAAATTTGATGTATTTTTAACATTGGAAAATAAAGAGGCCTATAATTTTCAACGACATTAAAACATAGGAAAAATCAGAAGATAACAATTTGTACTTTAACCTTTGTACAGAGTGTCCCAAATACATTGACCTATTCTTTTATTCCTTAAATATTGATCTTAGACATATATAATATATTAAAGCTGCGTAAATAAGGGTACAGCATTTTATGAAATCGATTAAAATTTTCAAGGGAATTAAATTTTAAGAAATACAAAATTTAAATTTTTATACGGTTTCCGTACAAAAACATTTCCAACGGGTAAAATGTGCCCCATACACTGATAAGGTGATGCACAAAATTTCAGAATTTTATCATAAAAATCCCAGCGATATGAAAAGACAAAAATACTGACTTAAACAAATTTTCGATGCATCGACATGGGCTCTCAGAGGGAAAAAATCATGTCGGCAGATCGCGTTTCAGGGGTCATATACAAATTACGAAAGAAAACAATGATTACATAAATAAATAATAGGTTTGCTATTTATTGGTTCAAATGTGTCTACACTGTGTTGAAATAATAATTTTACACAAAGATTACAAAGCTTGTTCAAAACGTTTTCCATAAATGCCAAATATCCTTTAAAGATAAGATTAAAATATTATTTGTCAATTATGCATTTCTTCGTTGCGTCATTTGCACTTTTGCTGTCAACATTTACATTTTAATTTGGGATTAATCCCTCACCAACTTTGTTTAAACACTATCTCTGGGACTTTTTATGATAAAATGCTGAAATGTTATACATTACCTTATTAGTGTATGGGGCACATGTTACTCATTGGAAATGTTTTTGTAGGGGGGCCGTATGAAAATTAAAATTTTGGATTTCTTCAAATTTTATCCCCTGAAAATTTTTATCGATTTCATAAAATTATGTTCCCTTTTTTATGCAACTTTGTAATTTAATATATATGTCAGAGATCAATATTTAAGGAATAAAAGCGGAGGTCAATGTTTTTGGGACACCATGTATAATAATTTATATGAGGAAAGTGTGGCAACCGAAAAGATTAAGTTAAAGTTTTATATTAACATTAATTTTTTATAAAGCATTAAAGACATGGCTGTTATTCTCATATAGTGGAATTATATTTAATGTACATTGCTTTGTTGTGCCGAAAAAACCCTCCAATTATTTTACCTTTCGTGCGAGTCATGTAAAGGAATAATTAATTAATAAAATGCTAAATTGATCACACCATTTAAACTTAAACAATACCATTTATTAACAACATCAATTTTCTTTAATTATTTTGGCGGTGGGGGCATATGCGACCAGAATTATTAAAATTACTATCGTGTCTAGGACCTGAATTGCTGAGCACATACCTTCCAATTAGTCTTGGGATTTTTCATATTACAAAGACTTGCATCAGTCTTAGTACTGCCCAACTCTTTGGTGTGTGGCTCCTCCTCGTACTCTGAATGCACTCGCACATTGATCAATCTCCATTAATTTGGAACCTCTACGGGACACACTACAAATCTGTTGGTTTTTTCATTCTTCTCTACTCGTGCTCTTAATGCAAAAATTGTGATAGTTTCTCTGGCATGCTTCTAAGACAAAAATACATTTCTGTCTCGTGTGGTATGCTCTTAAGTCGACATCTTTTTCGTTTCTTTTCTAAGTCACAATTCCATCGTCGTCTCTGCTCTCGTTCTCGGGTCACAGGCTGTGGTTTCCTCGGTGATTGTGGTGGTGGTGGGGGGTAACTCCACCTTTACTTCTTTGTGGCACTCATTTGTTCTTCTTTACCCAATGGCATCATTCCACATTTAGCACGGCCCAGCTCAGCTCCTCTGGTATAGCACCCCTAAATTTATAGTCTTTTGACCTTTAGGTTCACGTCGTCATAAACCATGGTGCCAGCCAGACTACAAGCTTTGTTTGCCGTTCTGGCCACCATAAATTCCACACATAAAAGTGTCTCATCAAATGTGAGAACCATTTCTGGTCTCACAGAAAGTATTGTAAAACGGGATCACAAATTCAACTTCGAATGTATGACGGAAGAACACGTTTTAAGCGGAACTCGAATCGAATGATTTTGAAGTAATACAATGTAATATATGTTCGTAAGTGTTGGGAATGCATCCTAGCTCATCAATGTTGTATGTGTTTGGAAATGTATGTTAGTGAGTTTTGTGCGTGTATTTGTGTATGTGCGAGCTAGTGAATGTGTCGCTCAACTTATAGAAGCGATATCTCACAATCGAAAGGAGTGATTTGGAAAAAGTTGGTGGGGTTATCACAATCAATGAATACATGGATCCCATTGATTGTATACGTGATCGAATGTTTTGATTAAAAAATCAGTATCTTTAATAATGGATTTTAAATAAATAATTTCTTACGTAATTTTTATAAGCAAACGAATGGCGCCAACTTTAGAACTCTAGCTTGAATCGTTCTCTGGATATAGAATGTTTTCACATAAATGTATCGAAACGGTTGCCTAAAATGGAAATAAGTCATAAGTATCTATAAATAGGTTGATCCTGATGGTAAGTTCGGCAAAGTATCGCCAACTTGGCGAGTTTTTTTTTAAATGTTACTAAACTGACCAAAATGTATCCAAATTTGCAAAGATAACGCTTATTTAACGAAAATATGCCACAATTGATGAAAATTCCATATTTTCTAATTAACGACATTTAATATATGAACTATATTTCATAGGGAATCGTAACAATATTTCTAATTTTTAAGTTAGATTTAGGCAAAATTTAAGTTAATTTGGTACTTCGAAATCATTCTATACATTGTCATCCTGAAAAGAACCAAATGCTAGTGCGCAATTCAAAGTTAAAAGTATTGTGCAATGGATTTTGTACATCATTAGTTTGCTGTGAAAGAGACGAATTCATTGTATTTAAGGAAGTCCTGTGGTGCTCACATCAGATTTTATTAAATGTTCCCTTAAAATCAAAAATTGTTAGTTTTCAGAGGAAAATCAATGTTAGAAGAATTTGTAAGTATTGCATTTTCTCTTTTAAAATCGTTAATTTAAGATTAACCAGAATAATTAAAAAAAATAAAATTACTGCACTTTGTACGGAATTCATTCCTATTCCTCCAACAGATTATTTTATATTTATTACCAGCATATAATGCAATAATTCTCGCAAATAATCGTGTTAAACTTTGAACTAAAAGTCATTTAATTTATTCAAATGGAATGTTTTCTAATTTAAGAACGTTATTAAATATTTCACGCTGTAATCGGAAAACGCTGACATCTCTAACTGCTTTACTAATTAATGGCTCACATAACAGTGAAGTCAATTAATACAAATACTAGATTATGTGTGTTTTAATGAGTTGCTTCCGGCTGAGGACTCTGTAAATAATATTTGGCAAAGTGTTTTATATTTTTAGTAAAGTTTGGAATACACAAGTGGCAAATCGTCAAATTAGATGGTCGACGGTACTTAATACTTTTATACATAAAGTATAACGTTAGAAAGATACATTACAGCTTAGTGATTTTTTTTTTACTTGCCCTAATTAATGCTTGTATAATTTGTCTTTTTTCGAGATTCTAATCTTTGAGGCCACAACTAACCGGATTTCACTAATCGCTGAGACATGGTATGTCGTTGGTTTTTGTGGTATGTCGTATGTACACAATATGGTATCTGTGGTACATTTTAATTCTTTAAATTTTATCTTTCCTTATAGGGCCGGCCTTATCGGACCAGCAAATCGTAGGAGCGCAATGGAATGTATTCGTTTTCCTTTACATTCGTAGTCCTTTTAATAACATAACTGCTGAATATTAGACTATTTTTTAACTTTCTCTACAATAACGTTGTAATATATAGAGGAAGTATTGGAATCGTGTCAAAAATCGCAACTCGAGTTTTCGACGGATTTACACATTTCGAGCACTCTAGAACCCGAAGAAAATATTCGACATCTATGTGTGCGTCTGTTTAACTGTGCAATGTATGTATCCATTATGACTCAAACACTAATTGATCAAATTAATGTTTTTTACAAATGCCCGTAATTTTGGCCGTTAGGTCATTAGACAGAGATCTCTCCAGTATTTCTCAATGATTGAATTAAAAATCACTAGTCAGGGCACTCGTCCAAATGTCTTCCAGATATAGGCTGTCCTAGGTTACATAAAATGCAATCCGGGAAAGCAGTAAGTCCAATTCGATGAAGATGAGCCCTGAGGCAGTCATGCCAATCAGAAGTCAGAACCTGGCAACTGCTTCTCGTCGAAGAGACTCTGAAATGCCTGAAATTGACCAAATTAATAAGTATAGGAATACGCCATTTTAGCAAAAACTTTAAAATTAATTAATTAACGAAATTTAATGTTGTAATTTAATGTACGTCATAGATGGTGCTAATATTAAATACTTTTTTTTCCAAACAACTGTTGTCTTTACTAAACATTTTAAAAATAATTGACCAACTTTCACAAAATTTGGTAGATATAAATTCCTTGTGAGTGACCCTGGTTCTGATTGGATTTTAGGGCGATTCGGAAAGAAAATAACTTGCCAGTTTTGTGAAATTGCCTGCAATAAAATCGTTAAATTATAAAATAAAATCCTTCATATACTGAAATGTATAAATTAAATGACAGTTTCATACGTAACTTTTTGACAATTTACATAATAAGACCAACCCCATAACTCAAGGACTAACCGCTTTTCAGATATTTTGGTTTTTCTACATTTCTGCAACGTCGCTTTTGAAAATAAGTCCAGTGCAAATTCAGTGTAATTTTAAATAATTTTCCATCTTTTTTGTGAAATTAAACCAACTTCAATGAATTGCGAAAGAAATGGAGAGAAAATATGCATTTGAGTCTGTTAAGAAAGTAAAGGTATGTTAAGGAAATTAAAATATAAAGGCACAATATATGCACCTGCAAAAGTATACTGTTTCTTTTTAAACAAAGTAATAGAAAGTAGATTGAAATATATTTTACTTTCTCCTACTAACATATAAGACAAACATTGCATATTTTAACTTTCAACGTGTAGCAAAAAATGCATTGTGAGTATTATGTAAGATGGTTTCAGATCAACAGGTTACGGAAGCAAAACACATTCTTTAAGATAAAATGACAGGTTATTCAGTTAAAGTTAAATAGATTTTTGCGTTCTCTGTGAGAAACTAGTTGATACTATAATCATATAAAAAGTAACATATTCGTAAGTAACAGTATCAGTCGATTTGGGAAGCAAAAAATATTCTTCATTTGGATGTAAAAGCAGAGCGACCTCTTGAAAAAAAATCTGATGTGGGTAGCACATGACTTTCCTTTTATAATGCAATGAATTTACTACTTTTACAGTAAAGAAAATAGATTACTTTTATAGTAGTTATTTATATTCTTTCCAAGATATTGAATTTTCCTCAATGAGTCGTCATTTTCCATGTCGTCATCAATGAGTCGTCATTGATTTAGCGTCATTTTTATCCATTTGGCGAGTTTTTCCGTAATTAAGAAACATTTAAAAATCTGCCAAGTTGGCGACATTCCACCAAATTCATCGCCAAAATCTCGCCAAGTATTATGGACGAAGAAATAAGTTATTCTTACAGCAGATAAATGACTATTGGCGTTCAAATACAAAAGTATTACGCAAAGTATCTTTTTTCATGAATGGAACGAGCTATATCCACGAAAATGATGTCACCAAATTTATCGCATTTATTACATATGAAAAGTGAATATGTTTCTAAATAGGAATTATATATTTTTTATTTTATATGACATTTTGATAATTTTTTTGAAAAATGTGCAATATCTCGAGAATGGTTCATGTTAGCGTTCTAAAATTTATGCCAATCGTTTTCTAATGAACATTTACATAAAAAATATCTATTTGCGTAACTTTATTAGCGGTTTTGATTTTTTGACGATTTTTTCAAAATTTCACTCGAACATTTAGGGAGGTTCTGAATATTCGATTGCGTATAAAACCAATAAGCTTCCAATGTTTACGGATTGTGATTTTTGTACCAAATTTCGTTCGAATGGGTCCATTCGTTCGTCAGTTATCGTCTCTACAGGCTCACTGACACACACACAGACATACTTTCATACACACACACACACATACTTTCATACACACACACACACATACTTTCACACACAGATATCACTTCAAAAATGTTTGATTCGTGATCAGGGATGCTTGAAACGTGCTCTCCCGTCGAAAACTCGAATTCGAATTTTCGACCCCATCACAATACTTTCCTTATACATTATGTATATAAGGAAAGTAATAAGCAATGTAACCACTACAAAACATAATAATCCGAGCAACCACTAGAACAAAATGAATCAGAGCAACACATAGAACAAAAATATTAAGTGTAACTACTAGAACAAAAACTATAAAAACAACCACTAGAACGAAAATAAGCAGAGCAACATATATAAGAGAAATAAGCAGTGTATCCACTACAAAACATAATAATCAGAGCAACCACTAGAATAAAATTAAGCAGAGCAATACATAGAACAAGAATTATATGTGTAACCACTAGAACAAAAACAATCAAAACAACCACTAGAACAAACATAAGCAGAATACACATTGAACAAAAATTAGAAATTTAACCACTAGAACAAAAACAAGCAAAACAACCACTTGAGCAAAAATAAGCAGAGCAACCACTAGAACTAAAATAATCAAAACAACCACTAGAACAAAAATAAGCAGAGCAACATGTAAAAGACAAATTAGAAATGTAACCACTAGAACAAAAATAAGCAAAACAACCACTAGAGCAAAAATAAACAGAGTAACCACTAGAACAAAAATAAGCAAAGAAAACACTACAGCAAAAATAAGCAATGTAACCACTAGAACGAAATAAAGCAGAGTAATCACTAAAATAATTAATGAGCAAATGTCTATCGCTATTTTCATTGCGGTGGTTACTTTGCCTTTATATGCTAAAGACGAACTTGGTTTTTCGCGTCTGAAACCGGTTGATACCTTTAATAATTTGATGTATTCAGTATTTCTAAGATTTTACTTTTCAGCTATTTGTGCAGCAATTTCAGCTATTTATTTTTAACTGTTATTAGCTACTTCCTGTGATAACAAAGTTATATTTTAAGCCCATTTCATTTCAGTTGTTTGAGCATAATATTTCTATTCCATAGATGCTCAATATTTAAATTCTATATTTTAGAGGAAGAGTATTTAAATGTTGAATACTTTAAAGCATGTAGAAAACTGATTACATTTTCAATATGTTTAGAAAGTTGGTGTCTGTTGATAAAATTCTTTGAGTGCATCTGCATATGTCTATGTAAAAGTCCCTGAACATGTGTTGAACACTTTAGAAAATATGTTTGGCTTCGTGGATAGGTAAGTGCATATGAGTGTATGAATTATTCTAAATTTAATATTATGAAGAAATTATTTTCTATTCCGAAAAATAAGCCATGAACGGTGACAATAATGTAGTCACTAAAGGAGAGTGACAGTTTGAAACTGACAGTGTCTGTGAAGCATGTTTAAATAGTATAAAAGAGCACACAATTGTTAAATAAACCCAAAAGTTCACTTCCACTGATCTTCTGTAAACTGGAAATAAAAGTTCATAAAAGTATATTTCCGGTTTACTGCAATATTGATTGCGATAAAAAGGACATAAAATGTATATAATTTGAATGTTTAAGATAGTCGAGACATATTTGCTTTCAAATCATGCAAATTAAAAAAGATAACGTAAATTTATATTTTTGTATAATATATCGTGAAAAATGTACGTAGAAATGTGAGTATTTTTTCTTAATTTCCTACCTTATATACAACAGTAACATATACGGCGAGCCAAAGAGGTTCATTTTTCCGAAAGGTTTTGTAATGTGCTCATGATGTCTTACAAATAATTTATCCGTTAAGATCTGGAATCTGCAATTTTTCCAAAAAACAATACTTTCTTTTTATAATAATACAATAAATTAAAACTTTGTATCATCACATTTGCAAGCCGAACCAATAATCTTTACTTTTGCCATTGCCTTTATTTTCCCCATGGTATTGGTGATGACAGACAGTGACAGGTCGAATAGTACATGACAAAGATGCGATGTAGAATTGCATTATTAGACAAATATACATAAAATATAACTTTAAACAAACTAGAAAAATATAACTGCAACGACGCCATTCAACCGGGCGTACACCGCAGCTATCAGAAATAAGAATGATCTGAAAATGTTCAGAGCTTGCTTTAATGAGCCTGCGCAGAAGTGTTGCGCATGCGTCGTATGTAAATTTTAGAGTATTTGTCAAGTTCAAGAAAGCTTTATATTCGGCAATTTATCTGAAAGAGTGCCCCGCCATAAGTTCATACTAGGATGCTATGGTATCAAGACATAAACTTCATATCGACGCCTGGACAATAAAAATTTAACTCCTGCTAACAATAAAGTACACCAGATGACGCCAGAACTTGACGTTAAATGAAAAATAACCTGGGGGACTCTTAAAATGGATGGGATGCTTAACATAGATAATTCTTAATATAGATAACATTAAAAATATTAACATTTAACAGGGCAGACTCTTGACATTGATAGTATTTTTAACATAGAGAACAGAGTTAAATACTTCTCTTAAGTACTTGGATTTCGTCAGAGAATTTGCGATATAGTTCCGACTCTATATTAGCCATAAAAACGAAAACCAGGATATCTAAAGAATGGATTTTTGTTTCTGAAGATCTGGTCGTAAACAAGTTTGAGGGCATTGAAACACGCCCCATTCTCTGAATTTCTTAGCAGATCTATGATGCATGGAAAATTTTCTGATAAAATCAATGTCAGTGTCTATATAATTAATGCTTTGAACGGCAACGGCTAATTATGCAATATATCAACTTTATTGGAGTTCTCGACGTCTTTCTTGAAGGAAGAAGATATTAATATCACGTACATAATTTGAAGATTGGACTCAGACGCACGCGACATTCCACTATAAATACCATAGCTAGTGTCCGTTAATACTCCTTGATTGATTTTGGAGATATATGTCAGAAGAGAGAATGCATCATTGTAACACTGTGGAGAAATTGCCTTTGGTGATATAAAATAGACGATAAGTATGTTTTACGCTTTTAAATACGATTACAAGAAATGCATCGATAAAGCCAAAATTTTTCGGCTAAGCGGTAATTAAATATATCTCAAATTAATCTGAAATTCTAGAAATATGAATGCGTATTTATATTTTAAAACTTTTCATAAGAATAACTTGTTCAGTTTTAACTACAGTTAAAATTACTGGTGAAATTTATCTTTGGTCATGTTTGCTGATATTTCAACTAATTGTCTCTTTCGTTTTACTGAGTGCAAATCGCTTGTTTTGCTTATTTTTAATGACAGAGACTGCTTTTTGCCTTTAAAACCGGTTGACACCGTTAAATGTGTGTTTTTTCAACTTTATACGAAGTTTTATTAATATAAAATATTTTAGGACTCGGGGTATGGAGCAAATGAAGAAATGCAGCGATCATGGATGAAATGTAGCGATAAGTTGACAGAAGTATGTAGCGGAATGTCACCATATTTCTACTAATACCTAAACTATTGTTGTAATTTGAGGTCCTAGTAGAATGACTATGGGTACAAATTCGGTGGTCTTATGAGGCTGTCGAAATATCCTTAACTTGAAGATTTGACGAGTTCTGGATATTTATTGAATGCCTTAAACTGCCTAAGAATATATATATATATACCGGGTGGTCAGAATTAAAACACCCCTACTCTGAGCTCTCTACACATCGAACTACTCAGTGTAAAGGCTCCAAAATTCTTGAACCTACTATTCAAGACATGGGGAAAAGGATTACGTGAAAAAAAATTAGTTCCAGAAACACCGATAGATGGCGCTTTTAATTTCTTTTGCTGATATGAAAAAAAAAAGATAAAAAAGTGATGAAACTTAAACTGTCATTGTAACTGTAATTTCGCACTGTAAGCACAAAAATGTGCATAAACCCTTGGTTTGCAGCTACTATGTTATAGGCATAAAATGGGATAAAAATGGGAAATTTTTATTCTTATCAGCGATGGTTGTCACACTGCCAGAACGCTCTTTGAAGCTGTTTTATGAAAACAAAGGACATGCTGCAGCTGCACGTCGAGAGTTTCGTCGACTTAAGAATTTGCGCAAAGGACCATTACTTCCACAAGCTCTCAGGAGAATGTTCGCTCGATTCGAGAAAACTGGACATCTTGCAGTTCATCCGGGACGAGGACGCAAATCGACTCGTTCAGATGTTGTTGACGATGTTGCCACCGCTATTGTTGAGCAATCAATGGATAACGTTATAGGCACGTGGAGTGTTACGACACTTGGAGTGTTACGACACTTGGGTGTCCCTACAGAATAGTGCGGAACGTACTGAGAAACATAGTGCATTTTTTCCCGTACAAAATTAGTCACAATCACCACTTGCTGACCATCGATAGGGAGAAGCGACTGACCTTTGAATTGACATTTCTGGCTAGAGTTGAAGTGGATGCATCGTGGCCATGGCATATTCTATGGAGCGATGAAGCGCATTTCCATCTAAGTGGAACAGTCAATACCCTTAACTGTCACATTTGGGACACGGAAAACCCTCGTACCTTCCAAGAGATTCCACTTCACTCACAGAAAGTTACAGTCTGGTGTGGATTCACAGCCACAATCATTCTTGGACCTTTCTTTTTTGAAGAGGCTACTCCTAATGGCCCTGTGACATTCACCGTGACGGCCAGGAGGTACAAAAACATGCTCGAAAATTTTGTTGCACCCCAACTGCAACAGCACCAATGTCTTGGTTCAATTACCTTTATGCAAGATGGAGCGCCTCCACACATTGGACTCTGTGTACAGCAGTTTCTGCGGCAACATTTTACTAATGGTGGAGTAATTAGTCGTGCGTTTCCAACAACATGGCCATCTCGTTCTCCAGATCTTAATCCCTGTGATTTTTGGCTGTAGAGATACTTAAAAAGTCTTGTTTATCGAGGACGTCTGGTAACCTTTGCAGATTTGAAAGACAGTATCACTCTGCATGTGAGAAGCATCTCAATCGACCAATTACGATCCGCAGTTGAACAAGCTGTCCACAGACCGCAGATTTTACATCTTGAAGAAAGGAATCATATTGAGCAGCATTCCCTGCATCGATAAGGCCCTTGTGCTATGAATGTTTGGTACGTTCGAATAAAATGTGTTACAAATGCGTATTTTGTGCCTTTTCAACATATTTTCTGTTGTACAGCGCCACCTATCGGTGTTTCTGGAACTAATTTTGTTTCGCGTTTTTCCTTTCCCCATGTCTTGAATAGTATGTTCAACAATTTTTGAGCCTTTACACTGAGTAGTTCGAGCTATAGAGAGCTCAGAGTAGGGGTGTTTTAATTCTGACCACCCGGTATATATACTTTAAGCTGTATTAATGACAATTTATAGTAGAAAAATATATAGAAAGTTTAAATTTAAATCTACAGCTGTGCATCAACATCTGCGTTATACGTCAGTATTCGCTATTAATTTGCGCCAACCGTACATTTAACCAGTGGAGAGTTTGTAATCTTTACATTTGAACATTTAATAGTGGATAGACAACTTTAACTTTTGTTGTCTTATTCGGACGAAATAATATGTATTCTAATAATCTTTCAAAACTGATAATTTTTCAAAGAATAAAAACCTAAACCAAAAGTCCTTTCCAAATCCAAAGTGTATGGAAAATTTTACTGAGGTGCGTACTATCGTCACATACAACACAGTAACCTTTTCTCATTGGAATATGCGAAAGAAGTGTTGTTTGTCACCAATATACAGGGTGACCCATGCTACCGGTGGCCAATAGGTATTTCCTCAACTATTAGTAACACAGATATACTTCCAGTTGCTAAAATATTTTAAATTTTAAAATTCCATATCTTTGAAACAGTTTAAATCAATAAATGAATTTTTGAAAGAAATACGAAATATAAATTTTTATACGGTCCCCTGGTCCTACCACTTATATATAGGAAAATCGCCCTCATACAATTCCATGCAAAATAAAAAATCATCCTTTTACGACCAAAATTCACCGAGTTATGAAGCATTAAACTTTATGACTTAAGTCGTTTTTCCACGCATAAAATTGTTCCGTTTCAGGACACCTTTAAGGGACCGTATAAATATTGTATTCATAGTATTATGTTTCATTGTTTCAATTGTGTATTTTCTGACATAATGTTGAGAATGAACCAAAGCTTTTTATCGAATATTAATTCGTTTAGAAGGGTATTATAGTCAGGGCTCGACTAAGATCTTCTAGGCTTCTTTCTGAGATCTATATTGTAAACGAGATAACACAATATTTTTTTAGTCAAGTAGTTTAAGTCAATAAATGCATTTCTGTAAAAATTAACGAAATTTAAATTTTATCCGGTAATAGACCAATAATGAGACCAGTTGCAACGCACCTGCAGACGAATATAAAATATTACTCACATTAAATCTAAAAAATTAAGACGTATAACACCTAAAAATAACCAGATTTGTGCATATAATTATTTTGTGTATAACCCCTATTTCTCAGCACAAAAAGTACTTTAAGCAGCTGTAAGTCGGTCAATTTCGGCCGTAAAAGGATGATTTTTTTTTATTTTGCATAAAATTGTATGAGTATGATTTTCCTAAATATCACTGATAGGACGGGGTACCGTATAAAAATTTATATTTCGTATTTCTTTCATAAATGCATCTATTGATTTAAGTATATCCCTGTGACTAAAAGGTGAAGAAATAGCCATTGGGCACCGATAACACTGGACAACCTGTATAACGAGTAACAGAGTTAATCACTATTTTTTTTTCAAGAACATATTTTCTTTTTACAGGACAGATATATTTCTTCATATTTCAGGAGAGTTGGATGCATTTTCTACAATGCAGACTGGGAAAATTTATTATTTTATGCATTATTCAACTGTAATAATATTTTAAATATATAAAATTATTTATAAAATGCATTATTATGCAGGTTTTATACAGGCATTCATATATTATGAAACACATACTTTCATCAGGAAACATCCATGAATAAAGCTGTAAGATAAGCATCATGGAATGTCTTATTCTGAATACATTATGCATAAGATGACTGTAAATATTTGTATCCAAAGATAGTTTTATTCTAAAATTCTGCATTATCTTCTTCGCGATTATTTAGTATGCCGTGCTGTTTATGTTATAGCTGCTTAAATAATATGATGCACTATGCTATAAAGGCATTGTGTAGTATAAACTTTAAATTACTGTACATCTGTAAAAGTATTTTACGCTACTCTTTAGGCCTATTAAACACAAGGAAACTAGTCCACTTATTAAATAAAGTTGAAGTTTATTTTTTTAAGTTTTATTTTGCTTATAATTGCATGCGGCTTAGGGTGTTTAAAATAGTTGTCTTTGCTCAGATAGGCTCTTCTCGTGGTGGTTGAGTTTTAGCCTTTTATGTCCCTGGTGTAAACTTCAGTAGAGTTCGTACCGATTTTATACCTCCCTTGCATTTTGACCACCTTGAGAGAAAAGTCGAAAATCAGTATCAGTTAGTTTCGGTTCAGTGGTCAATAATTCGGTTCAGTGATTTCGTCCCAGTTGTCCATAAGTGTGCAAATATTCAACTTTCTTGTTGAATGGCTGCAGTGGCTCCCTTTTAGCTCCAGCGACACTCTTCTGACAGTCACTGAAGGTCTGCTTGACGGTCTGAAAATATATTTGAAGCAATCCATAGTCTCCGCTCCGGAAGGATGATATAACATTCAACTATTACGTTATTTCCGATGGTCAGTACAAAATGTATTGTGTGCAAAGGTTCAGTATTTTAGGTTCCCAATAGAGTTTCTGGAATGCCTGGAAAGATTTTTCTAGACTCTTCTACTTTCTCCACTTCTCAGAGGGTGAGAGCAACTTGAAAATATGATTTTCTTAGGTCATCTACTGTAGTCGATATTATAGTTGTGCAACTATTCAACCCTGTGGGTTACTAGAGGAGCTTCTGGTTTATCTGAAAATAATTTTTGGGACCACGCTATGCTCTCAGCCTCCGAAACGAGGGAATAAACCAATAAGCCGGTTTCGTTATGTCCTGTACCGTAGTCGATACTTTAAGTTGGAAAAGATTTAACCAACATATAAGCGTTCAGTAAAAATTCACCCCTTTCATGCGTAACTGTGGGAGCTGAGTCAGTACAAACAGCACCTACTGACTCCACCACCCACAACTTCGTGATCGTAATTTCAAAAAGCCAAAGAGACATATATTTAGCATATTTAATCTCAAAAATTTATCAGCAAAAACACCAGGTTCAAGATCTAAAGGAGTTCCCAGTTTAGGGGAATTAAACCCTAAATGATGTACAGTGAGTAAAGTAAAACGTAACACAAATAACAAGGCTCATTTGTCACTCAAATTACTATTTATTTTAAGAATTTCAACAGCATATATAATATATATATTTATCCTTCAAATTATCTAATTATAATCAGAGCTTTACTTTTATATAATAACAATCAGACTTTCTGCTCTGTTCAAAATTTATATATCACACATTAATTCAATTCAATATTCATATGGTTTCAATTATGAATTTAAATAACCAAAAATACATTTAACATGAGCCATTTAATTTAGAGGTTGGTCCTCGTTATGCCGGTGCTGTACGGCAATAAATTTCCCGAAAAACAAAGGTTACCTTGTCTCTTATACATTTCAAATTTTGCAGAACAAAGTTCTCATCAGCTGAGTACGATTTAGGTATAATCAAAGATTCTCTAGGTAAGAGGTGTGGGAAGGATCCAAAACTTTAATATAGGACTTCAGTTCATTTTGCACCGGTCTGAATCATTTTCCGAATGACTACTTCAAAAATCCGGGGGTTGATGACGGATATATATACCTGGAATAAAAAAAAAAGATTTAGAAAAATGCACAACAGATAATTAATAATGGGTTCCAGGCTCCGCTTCTTCCTCAGCTCCAGAGGAAAGGCAAGCCATTTTGGCTAAAGGCCTTTGTCTAAAATCTTCAGACAAATTCTTCAAGCGACCTATTAGGTCCAAATTTCCAGCTACAAGAGAAAAAAGTCTGGGTCGCTCGAGCCCACGCGAAAAGGTTCTCCTTCGCTTTTCGCCTCTTCCTGATTGGACGGCGCGCTTCTCCTGGCAACAAGCGAGCTGACGTCACGCATCCCGGCCAGACACTAAGTCCAGACATTCCAACGAATTCACGACCAAATGCGCTTTTTAATGCGATTTCAATGGAAACAAGTGTTAGCGAAAAAACACAGCACAGGCACGAACGGAGAGAAGGATGTTTCTCTCGCATAAAAACAAGAAAGGCTCATGGCGCAGAATTGCGACATGACAGTAACACAAATGTTAGTCCTTGTCTACATTCTGAGATTACACACAAGTTGCCAGTCACCCACTGGGTTTCGGTCTAAATTGGGTGGCACTTCCCGGCCGTCCAAACGGTTACCTTACACCTTTCTGTTAGGTCGAACGGTCTGGGTCTCAACAACAACAACACAAGTTGCCAGTGTATTTCTGTGTAAAAAATATAAACATATATTTTGCCGTTCTTGTAAAATTTTTGTTGTAAGGCATGAGAAGTTGAGCATTTGCAGTTTGATACATTTAGGTGATGAGGTTTGTGTGATTTTCTTTGGTGGAACCTTTTTGATTAATTAGATATTTCGTTAAGCAGTCGTCAATCGTATACAGGGATGCTCATCACTCTGGATGGATGGTTTGTTTTATGCCGCGTCTACGTCTAAACTCTACCGGAGCACTTTGGGCTTGGTGTTAGATTAGGAGTTGCAAAATAGTGAATCTGTAAGGTTATACCTAGACTCTCTAAAATAAAGCATATAATTGATGAGAAAAATATAAAATATATGATCTAGTCTGACTCATCCATTGTTTTCTTTCATGTATCATTTTTAACGCAATATGGGTCATATTTAGAGGGGAAAATGACAAAACTTTAAAGTAACAGACTTGAATATGAAGGAACGACAAAAAATATTATAATGCAAAATATTCATAGAGCAAATTATTTCATAGTGCAAAATGCTTTTTAGACAACAGCCTATAGAAAGTACTTCACGGCGCATTCCCATTATACATGCAATGGCAATCAATTCTATAACACACACGATGAATAATGTTGACAATGTAACTTAGCTATTTATAACAGCTAGGCAACAAGCTGATTATTACCAAAACAATTGGTGTCCAGCTGCTCATATTCGAAACGGTACTTAAACATACGTTTAATATGTAATTAGAGATAAAAATTACTACATTGTAAAATTCTTTATTAATAAAGCAGTTTATGATCTTACTGGAAATATTACTATGTTCGTAACAACGCAGAAATTTAGTAAGAATTTTTTGCTTTAAATGATAAATACATAAATAAACGTTATCCCAAATCCTAAAACTTGACAACGTGGCATCATCTTTTAAGAATAATATTTATTTTTCGCCTTTCATATTGATGTCTCATCCATCATATTTCTCTTATTTTATTACGTTCATATTAACGAAGACATATCTTTCGAATCCAACTTCTAAAACTCTTATTATTTATCACTTCCTTGAGGAGAACATCAATACATTTATATTTTAACTTTACAGTCTTTTGCAGAGCACATTTTCCTACGGAACTTCTTAAATATTTGTTCTTTATATCATTTTGTTCCTTTTTTTGTATCCACTCGCTCTTCAGTTCCCTAGATAATAGAAAATTTCTGTTACATTAACTTCTATTGCTTTTTTATGGTATAGTCGTTCAAAAAATGGAATGTTAAAGTTTGTATTCTCTGTTGCACAGAATGCAACAAAGATGCAGGAAAATAATTTTAGATTTCCTTACAATTTTACGTTATACTATAAAAAATTTGTGATATAAGTATGAATTAAAATTGTCTTCTGATAATACTTTTAGAATCCAGATCTCAAGCTTGTGATTTGAAGGGATGTATGAAGTTATGTAAACCTGTACCCATTATTCTACCTGTAACACTTGCACTCCAACATTCCTCGGTAACACACCTCTCTCAATTAATGCAGTATTTATAATACTCCGCCCAATTAAAACATGTTTACTTTACGTCTCTACACATCCTTAACAAAAAGTATGTGTAACAAAGTTAGTGATATTAGCCATATTCTGAGTTAGAAATGTAATAACTTATTCCAATACAACTTTAGAGAAAACAAACATATGAAAATTAGGTGACAGCAATCAATTGTGGACATCAAAGGACTTATGAAATCTTTTCATTAGGTTAAACAGTCTTTTTCTTAAACAACCTCTGAGAAATAACTGTAAGGCGTCAGTTCTTGATGCAATAGAATAGATATATTAGGAACACACAAGGCGAGGATTCGTAGTAGAGATAACATGACTCCATCCATTAACATATCAACACAGGTTGAAAAGGAAGTCTTACTTTAGCCCACACATTACGCCAAACGAAAGATATGTAACAGGACAGCAATGATTGAAATGAAATTCAAAGTAATATTGAGGTAGAAAAGAAAAGAAAAATTTTGAGTTACTAACAAAAATAAGAGAATAGTGAGAAATTAGAGGGAGTAATAGAAATATATATCCGTATGAAGAGATAAAGATGACAAAACTGCGAACTGTGACTAAGAAGAGTTAAATAAGTTGAAAGCAGCAAATATATAAAAATTGGGATAACCATATTCAACATTCACGGAAACATATGAAAAATAACAAAATTAAGGAAACCAGCTGTTTCGAGGTTAAATGAGCTAACTACTTTCACCACAACACGAAACTTTAAAAACCAGTTCATTTTAAGACAACTAAATATACAACACTAATTAAATGAAATAAAAATAAGTAGGTTACACAGCCAGATTTTGGTAGTGTTACATTAGCAACAATACTTAAATCACATACACTCAAACCAGATCACAATTACCAAAACAAGATACTCGATATAAAAACAAACTGAACAAAAGTTTAGGAAGGTTTCTGATATCGGCAGCTATGTGAACTAAATTTACCAAGTAACTTCAAAAGACTTTAAATTATTTTAAAGGTAATAAATTGCGATAGGAAAAAATATTATACCAAAAATAATGGAAGTAACAAGTTTCGGAAGCTAAATAAGCTAACTTCACATAGCTGAAATTAAATGGCATACGTTCAAACTACTGAAGCATTACTAGTCAATGAAATTTGAATTCAAAGCAATATTGCAAATTGGAGGAAATACCTGATGTCGTTAGTCATATGAGGTAACTATACCAATTAAAGATATTCAAACAAAGTGTATTACAATTACAAGTAAATACGGCTGCATGTAAGAAAAATATTCAAATACCATACGAATAAATTTCTTAAAACGTACCCAAATATAAAACTAGAACTTTAAAGAATATAAACAAATTAAAAATGTCACCGATTTCAATTTTTTTAACTAGTACAGTCAGTCAAACTCAAATAACAATTGATCAATCTACTTAAAGACTAGAGAATGAGACTGCAATTAAGAAGTAAATCATAAAATTGAAAGAAAAAACGGTTTTGAAAGCTATAAGAGGTAAATTTTAAGGGCAAAAATGTGTATGGAGGATAGTTTTCCAGGTTATAAAGATGCAAGGAACTAACTGCTTGTTGTTTTATCATTTACAAGACTATTGGCGTTCAGATAAGTGAATGATTCTTCCAGAGGCCTAGTTCAGATGTAGTGCGAACTTGAACAATGATTTTAATTAACCTAAAAAAAATGGAACGGATGATTTACTGACCATCAAAGTCGGGAAATGGATAACTTGGATGTTTCTTGTTTAACGACCATCCTGGGGTGTTCTTTGATACGTTTCTTGAGAGTGCTTTTAGTCTGCACAATGTAAGCCAAGTTACATAAAAAAATTAACAGAGTAAATTTCACTCTTTTGTAGGTGTGAAATAACAGTTTTAACGAATGAAAACCGGAATTTATTAACTGCTCTAAAAATTGCATTAAAATAAAATCTTGATAAAACTGTAGAAAACTTAAAAAAGCGTAAAAAAGCAAAAGTGTCGACTTTCTAGGATTTTGTAATGAGTTTTGGGAGGTTTCTAGGAGTATAAAATCAGCATAGTGTAAAGAACCTCTTACTGCCTTAAACGAAACACGAATCACATATCTTCTTACTGGCTAATGTCGCTCTACCGTTGAGCTACTGAGACGGGTTTGCAACCTCTTATCGTCAAAGAAGACTCAGCATTTCCTACCCTCTAATGTTCGAATGAAGTGCAACTGACAGTCTGACCGAAAACCTCCTGCTATTTTTACTCCAGCCTTCGATATCCTTCTGCTGCTATTTTTATCTTCCATTTTAGCATGTGGAATGGTTTTTTACCTCTCGATATGATATCGACTCTCAATATTCCAGAGTTTACTGAATCCGCGCTAGTCTTACAATGATCATTTTCAGATCTCCAACATTTTTGCACTAGCTCACAGGGTTGATTTGTTTGGGCGCCATTGGGAAGAACGTTTCTACCCGAAAAGGCAATCGAACCATGAATCTGCGTACTGGCCATCCGACACTCTACATACCATTGAGCTACTGAGACAGAATTGCAAGTCAGTTGACATGATTACTGACTCTTATCGAAGTAGACTGTGCAAATGTAAAGTCAACAATTCCTGAAAAGCGACAAGGATTTATTAAACTTTGCAACATTTCTACAAATTCGTCAATCTGGCGATACTGAGACTAATTAATCGTAACACCTGTATCTAAGGACACAAAATTTACCTTACAGGGAACCAAATTATTCTAAACATTTGTCGCCAAGCTGTACAGACAGTCTAATAAATAGAGGTAATGACTTTTTCTATATATTGTGTGTATGCATGTAAATGTTAATAAAGTAATTTATATTTTAATGAAACATATTTGTTTAATCACCCCCTTCTCGCTGCCGCTTCATCTACCTTCTGATTTGCGCTCCTCTGTCGGCTGAATATCTCGCGTAGAGGAGTCTCGAATAGAGTTGAATATCTCGCGTACCATAAGGCATAACAAGACAAATATTTGTAGGTATTCAACTCTTATACCCAAAGGGTGCACGAGTACCTGAGCAAAGGGAAGTTTTCACGAGGGAATGAATTTGTTCCTTGTTGGTTTCATCTGCCTGGCCAAAAATATCCAATAAGAGTCCAATTTTCAGTTTCACTATTATTAATAAAATTTTCTCTGTAGTAAGGAAGCTGCATATTGGACTCTTATAACTATCTTTTATACCCAAAGGGTGTATGAGTACCTGAGCAAAGGGCAGTTTTCACGAGGGAATGAACTTGTCCCGTGTTGGTTTCATCTGCCTGGCCAAAAATATCTAATAAGTGTCCAATTTTCAGTTTCACTATTATTAATAAAATTTCCTCTGTAGTAAGGAAGCTGCATATTGGACTCTTATAACTATCTTTTATACCCAAAGGGTGTATGAGTACCTGAGCAAAGGGAAGTTTTCACGAGGGAATGAACTTGTCCCGTGTTGGTTTCATCTGCCTGGCCAAAAATATCCAATAAGAGTCCAATTTTCAGTTTCACTATTATTAATAAAATTTTCTCTGTAGTAAGGAAGCTGCATATTGGACTCTTATAACTATCTTTTATACCCAAAGGGTGTATGAGTACCTGAGCAAAGGGCAGTTTTCACGAGGGAATGAACTTGTCCCGTGTTGGTTTCATCTGCCTGGCCAAAAATATCTAATAAGTGTCCAATTTTCAGTTTCACTATTATTAATAAAATTTCCTCTGTAGTAAGGAAGCTGCATATTGGACTCTTATAACTATCTTTTATACCCAAAGGGTGTATGAGTACCTGAGCAAAGGGAAGTTTTCACGAGGGAATGAACTTGTCCCGTGTTGGTTTCATCTGCCTGGCCAAAAATATCCAATAAGAGTCCAATTTTCAGTTTCACTATTATTAATAAAATTTTCTCTGTAGTAAGGAAGCTGCATATTGGACTCTTATAACTATCTTTTATACCCAAAGGGTGTATGAGTACCTGAGCAAAGGGCAGTTTTCACGAGGGAATGAACTTGTCCCGTGTTGGTTTCATCTGCCTGGCCAAAAATATCTAATAAGTGTCCAATTTTCAGTTTCACTATTATTAATAAAATTTCCTCTGTAGTAAGGAAGCTGCATATTGGACTCTTATAACTATCTTTTATACCCAAAGGGTGTATGAGTACCTGAGCAAAGGGAAGTTTTCACGAGGGAATGAACTTGTCCCGTGTTGGTTTCATCTGCCTGGCCAAAAATATCCAATAAGAGTCCAATTTTCAGTTTCACTATTATTAATAAAATTTTCTCTGTAGTAAGGAAGCTGCATATTGGACTCTTATAACTATCTTTTATACCCAAAGGGTGTATGAGTACCTGAGCAAAGGGCAGTTTTCACGAGGGAATGAACTTGTCCCGTGTTGGTTTCATCTGCCTGGCCAAAAATATCTAATAAGTGTCCAATTTTCAGTTTCACTATTATTAATAAAATTTCCTCTGTAGTAAGGAAGCTGCATATTGGACTCTTATAACTATCTTTTATACCCAAAGGGTGTATGAGTACCTGAGCAAAGGGAAGTTTTCACGAGGGAATGAACTTGTCCCGTGTTGGTTTCATCTGCCTGGCCAAAAATATCCAATAAGAGTCCAATTTTCAGTTTCACTATTATTAATAAAATTTTCTCTGTAGTAAGGAAGCTGCATATTGGACTCTTATAACTATCTTTTATACCCAAAGGATGTATGAGTACCTGAGCAAAGGGCAGTTTTCACGAGGGAATGAACTTGTCCCGTGTTGGTTTCATCTGCCTGGCCAAAAATATCTAATAAGTGTCCAATTTTCAGTTTCACTATTATTAATAAAATTTCCTCTGTAGTAAGGAAGCTGCATATTGGACTCTTATAACTATCTTTTATACCCAAAGGGTGTATGAGTACCTGAGCAAAGGGAAGTTTTCACGAGGGAATGAACTTGTCCCGTGTTGGTTTCATCTGCCTGGCCAAAAATATCTAATAAGTGTCCAATTTTCAGTTTCACTATTATTAATAAAATTTCCTCTGTAGTAAGGAAGCTGCATATTGGACTCTTATAACTATCTTTTATACCCAAAGGGTGTATGAGTACCTGAGCAAAGGGAAGTTTTCACGAGGGAATGAACTTGTCCCGTGTTGGTTTCATCTGCCTGGCCAAAAATATCCAATAAGAGTCCAATTTTCAGTTTCACTATTATTAATAAAATTTTCTCTGTAGTAAGGAAGCTGCATATTGGACTCTTATAACTATCTTTTATACCCAAAGGGTGTATGAGTACCTGAGCAAAGGGCAGTTTTCACGAGGGAATGAACTTGTCCCGTGTTGGTTTCATCTGCCTGGCCAAAAATATCTAATAAGTGTCCAATTTTCAGTTTCACTATTATTAATAAAATTCCCTCTGTAGTAAGGAAGCTGCATATTGGACTCTTATAACTATCTTTTATACCCAAAGGGTGTATGAGTACCTGAGCAAAGGGAAGTTTTTACGAGGGAATGAACTTGTCCCGTGTTGGTTTCATCTGCCTGGCCAAAAATATCCAATAAGAGTCCAATTTTCAGTTTCACTATTATTAATAAAATTTTCTCTGTAGTAAGGAAGCTGCATATTGGACTCTTATAACTATCTTTTATACCCAAAGGGTGTATGAGTACCTGAGCAAAGGGCAGTTTTCACGAGGGAATGAACTTGTCCCGTGTTGGTTTCATCTGCCTGGCCAAAAATATCTAATAAGTGTCCAATTTTCAGTTTCACTATTATTAATAAAATTTCCTCTGTAGTAAGGAAGCTGCATATTGGACTCTTATAACTATCTTTTATACCCAAAGGGTGTATGAGTACCTGAGCAAAGGGAAGTTTTCACGAGGGAATGAACTTGTCCCGTGTTGGTTTCATCTGCCTGGCCAAAAATATCCAATAAGAGTCCAATTTTCAGTTTCACTATTATTAATAAAATTTTCTCTGTAGAAAGGAAGCTGAATATTGAACTCTTATAATTATCTTACAACTTTTATTAATATTATCATTGTTGCAAACAAACTGTCTTCCAACTAATTGGACTTCAGAGATTTGAAAAACGAATTCATTCTATATGGTGAGACGAGAACAGACACATTCGATATCTTGCATTGTTGCTCTTTCAACAGATTATAAGCTAGTTAAGAAATACGAATAGAAATAATTGCACCTAAGTAAACAATTTCATGGAACGTTGCTAAAGGCAATGCCCATCACTGAGAAAAATATAAGATTGTATTTGTTGGCATGATTATGACTATATATTATCTTTGCATGATGATGATATATATTTGCATTAAAAATATCAGAAGATAGCGTTTACATAAATATGACATCATTGTAATATTTTCCCGTGAGAGTCGTCTACAACAATATTTTCTTACTATCTTTTGTACGTTTTTATCTTTTTGTATTTGAACTAAATTCCCCAGATACCAGAACTTTCTGTTACAATAACCTCGATTACTTTTTACAGTACAGTCTTCAATAAATTTGATACCTATTATTGCCTACTATTTCCTTCTTATAGACTTTTGTTTTATTATACAAAGTGCTATCCGTAGAGCGAAAAATAAAATATAATAGAAATTGATGTATGTGTGTATGAAAATGTGTATTCTACAGTAAAACATTTAAAACTAAAATGCCCATTAAATTGTTGAAATTGGTATTTTTTATATTAAATTCCATTTGAAAAATGTATTTTTATAACAGGAAAAGTGCATTTCATAGCAAAATATGATGCAATATACAAAAAGTTATTTTACCCGTTAAAACAGTTTTGATTTTGCAGTTTAACTGTTAACAAAAGTGCTACTATATTATTATTATTTTGGGAAAAATTTTACAATATTATTATTGTTTTGGGAAAAATTTTACTATATTACTATTAGAAAAGTGCATTTCATAGAAAAATATTATGTAATATACAAAAAGTTATTTTACCCATTAAAACAGATTTGATTTTGCAGTTTAACTGTTGACAAAAATGTTACTATATTACTATTATTTTGGGAAAAATGTTACAATATTACTATTGTTTTGTGAAAAATTTCATTATATTATTATTATTTTGGGAAACAATTTACAATATTATTATTATTTAGGGAAAATATTACTATATTAATATTGTTTTGGGAAAAATTTACTATATTATTATTGTTTTGGGAAAAATTTTAATTTTATATTATTATTTTAGAAAAAATGTTTCTATATCATTATTGTTTTAGGAAAAATTTTACTAAATTATTTGTGAGACCAGAAAATGTTATCACATTTCATGAGACAATTTTATGTGAGTATTTATAATGCCTAGAACGGCAAACAAAGCTATAGTCTGGCTGGCACCAGGGTTTATGAGGACTTGAACTTTAAGGTCACAAGACTATAAATTTAGGGGGTGCAATACCAGAGGGGCTGAGCTGGGCCATACTAAATGTGCAATAGTGCAATTGCACAACACTGACCTTGCCTGGATTTGGCTCCAGACCTCTCATCTACCCAATAAGGTAACATATTTGATTTTACTTTTCATTTTTGTAGAAATTATTTGCATAAATTAATCTCTGCATAATTTTCTTATCACATGTAACATTTTGAGTTACATTATAAATTATATTCAGATATAATATTATTTTTGAAAAAGAACTATTTGTACAATTATTACCAATTTTTGTAAAATTCATACCATGTTCATTTTATAAACCATCCCATGATTATTCATCTTTTCATTAGAAATTCATACCATTTTTCATTCTTAAACAATTCCTTCCTTATTGCTTTTTCTTTTTAAAAATTTCATATCATTATCCATTTTATCATTTTCAAATTTTTTCAATTCCATATCATTTTTCTTAGAATCATTTGATTTGTAATTCTTTTTATCTCTCTCTCATTTTACAATTTTTCAAAAACCAATCATCAGCACATTTTGAATTTTTAAAATATTTTGATATTATGAAAAAATTTGAATCAAACTTTTTTTCCTTCTGTTTGTTCATCAATGTTTTCAACTTCATCTGTGTTAAAAATATGTATTCCATTTAGTAACTCTAATTTCTGCCTAACATACTCTTTATATTTGCTTTGACTTTCAACTATTTCTGAATCTACTTTTAGAATATCATTACCTTCATTATCATTGTGGTTAATTTCCCTAATTATTTTATTATTTTCCTTTTGCAAATTTTTACAAACATTTGAATTTTGTATTTGTTGAACATTATTATTTTCATCAACCAAAACATCCATTATTTTATTTTCGAGTGAATTTTGCTTATCATTATCATGATTTTTATTTTCATTTTCTTGAAAATTACTATTTTGATTTTCTTTTTCCAAAACATCCATTATCTTAACCTCATTTGAATTTTGAATATTTTCATTATCATGATTTTGACTTTGACTTTGAATTTCCTGAACATTATTAACATTTTGACTTTTATTTTCCAACACATCCCTTATTTTAATTTCAAGTGAATTTTGAGTATTTACATTATCATGATTTTGACTTTCATTTTGCAACGCATCCATTATTTTAATTTCAAGTGAATTTTGAGTATTTACATTATCATGATTTTGACTTTCATTTTGCAACACATCCATTATTTTAATTTCAAGTGAATTTTGAGTATTTTCCACTTCATGATTTTTGTTTTGACTTTGAATTTCTTCACACCTTTTATTTTCATTTTTTTCTCGTCCATTTTGTTGCTCCAAGTCCTCTGGACGAGCCGGACGGCCTGGGGCTTTCACACCTTTTATTTTCATTTGTAACATGTACCCTTTGAATTTTAACATTTTCGTTTTGCATATTTTCAAAATTAACATTTTCATTTTGCATAATTTTGATATCCGTATTTGCGCTTCCATGCTGAATATTTTCATTCATATTTTGAACATTTTCAATATGTACACATTGTACAGTATAAAATTTTTTTGATTGAATCTCAATTATTTCACCGTTAGTGTTATATTTATTTACACCTTGTACTTTTTGTGCTATATGACATGTTTTTTCTTGAATCTCACTCATTTCACTGTTTTTATCATATTTTTCCATCAATTCTTCCGCACTTTCTACATTTTGTTCGATATAACATTGGGTAGCGTGAATTTTAATTGGTTCATCTTTCATGCTATATTTATTTCTAATGGTCAATATATTTTTTTTCCAAGTTCTATTACTCGAAACGGTTCCTAAAATCTATCTTGAAACATATTGGGTTTATTTTCCTCTTTCAAAAATACGGTATCTCTGATTTGCATTTCTTCATTAGTAATTGTTTTGAAATTTTTAATCACTCCTACTCGCATATTTTTATTAAGCGTAATTTTAACCTTCTTTTGATTACTAATTATAATATCAATTTTGTTATTTTTCATTACAGTTCGTATTGCACCAAATGAAAATAGTAATTTTGCGTGTTTTGTGGGGATAAAGCTAACTTCCTTATCCTGAATTTCCTGACTTATGTAAAATTGTTCTGCAATCAACTGCCCTGGTTGCAAAGCTATCCTGCGTGTGAACGTGACATAGACCTGGACGTCAAGATTTGACTCTTCATTAACACATTCTTTTTCAGCAAAATCATTAACCTTTTCATTTTTAGGAAAATTGGCCTCATCGACCTGTACAATTTTTTTACTGTCATAATAACCATTTTTAATATTTTCATTAAATTTAAAAATGCCTTTAACTTCATGTGTGACAATTGGCTTTTTCGCACTAGTCACAATTTTAAACTCATTCTCTGTTTCAACATTTTTATTATTTTCATCATTTGAAAAATTATAGTCATTAACAAGGCTACCTTCAATAATTTGTGTATAAATTTGAGAAACGTTACAACTAGTTTCCTTAATTTCATCATACTTTTTATTATCGATCTGAGTCGATTTTGCTGATTTGTTAATTTCATTTTTGTGCTCATTATTTAAATTTATTTTTGCATTACACGCATCATTTTCATTTTTAATAATTCCTTTAACTCCTGTATTTTCCTTATTTGTAATGTTTTTACCTATATTATTTTCTACACATGTATTTTCCTCAATTTTCTTTTTATTAATATTTGCCTCACTTATTAGACTTTGGACAAAGTTTACATCGAATTTCACCCATCCGGGCTGCGCCAACGAATCTACAATAGTATTAATAACTACATCTCTCGGGCAGGAAACATGGGTAAATTTCTGCATGCTTTCAATACCATTTATATTTTTACTGTCATTTTTACTCTCATTTTCATTATGTTGCTTTGCTTTTATCTTGGAACCTGGGCTTCTCGTGCGAACCTCCCTTTTAGCATCTTGCATTTTATTTGCGTTTTCATCAGTTTTGAAACTCGATACCTTAATTCGCGTTTGCGATTTTTCTTTTCTAGATTGGGACTTTGGTCTATTTTTTAAATTTTGACTTGGCCAAAGCCCCTCCGTCAGTTTAAATTCCCGCGATTTTGACTGTTACTACGGTTTCTTTCTTGTCTCTGAAATCTTTCTTTCGCAAACGTTTACCTATTTGACCGACTATCATTTATTTCTCTGCTTCCGCTATTTTGCGTATTACGAATTCCATTACTTTGCCCATTTCTAAATCCGTTACTCTTTTCATTTCTAAATCCGTTATTTTGATCATTTCTAACTTCACTTCTTTTATTCCAATACTTATTTACTTCATAATTATTTTGTGCGTTTCGGTTGTGCCAACAGGTAGAAAAGTAGTGGCCTCTTTTTCCGCATCCTATACAATATATCATTTCATTTTCTGATTTTTCATACCTTTCATATTTTAATTGCTGAGGTTCCAATTTTAAATTTTGTAAATGACTTTCCAAATGATTATCATAAAATTTTCTGCCATTGTTTTCATTGCGATAAATTGCTTTAATTTCTGTACAGTCACAATCATTCTCCATAATTTTCTCTAAATGCTCAGCGTACCCTACCGCTTTGTCAAAATTTTGAATATTTAGTTTTTTAATTTCAAAAGCAAGATCTTGTCTTAAAGACTCTAAAAATTTAAACAACATTAAACTGTTTTTAACTTCGCACATCTCATTATTTGCGTAATTTCCCAAAAAATCATTTGTCGCATTTGGAATATTTAATGCCAGCTCAGCTACCTTCATACCTGAGGACATTTTAATTTTGTTTAAATTTGTTTGCTTTTGAAGCATTGTCAAAGATGTTTTAAATTGCTTCAACAACATTTGTTTGATTTCTCCCATATTATTTGCAATCTGCAATTCTCTTTTTTTTGATAAAAATTCCAAAGCTTTCTCCTTTAACCTAGTTTTTAAAATTACAACTTTATTTTCTTCCGACCATTCGGCCATTTTTGAAACATTTTGAAATTGTCCGATAAAAAATTCAATATCCTTACCTCCCCTTCCATAAAAATTTGGCAATAAATTAATTAATTCAAACTTCTCGATTTTTACTCTCTGATTTTCAATAATTTCTCTCTGTGACCTGTCCGGCGACTTTTGTCGTCTTGAATTTCTAGTTGTTTTTTGAGGCATTTAAAACAAAACTTATCCCGTCCAAAGTCCTACTTAAAATTAACAGCATACAATACACTTCAAAAATACTGCACATAAAAAACACTTCAACTTCCAAACTAAATATTCTTAATAATAATCAATTTTTCAACCATTATTTTCAATTATATTCAAATTCTTTTCACTTCAAAGTGATTGTGCATATTTAATTTTAACAATGCAAAAATCTGGTCAACACATGCTCCTCCAAAATTTTCATTCATTTCTTTATTCAAATTATTTTTATTCACCTTAGTATTATTTACTAAAATTTTCATTTAAATTGACTCACACAAAAGCGTCACGGAAACCAAATGTGGCAACCAAAATAAAATAAAGTTTAACTTTTTAATTAACATTAATTATTATTAAGCATTAAAGACTTAGCCGTTAATTGTCATATAGTGGAATTATTATTAATGTACATTGCTCGTTGTTGTGCCGCAATAAACCCTCCAATTATTTTTACCTCTTGAGTGAGTCCTGAAACTAATTATTAATTAATATAATAAGATTAGACCAATTTAAACTTAACAATAACATTTATTTAAGACATAAAATACCCATTAAATTCAATACATTAACTATTCTTCCTATTAATTATTTATTAAGATAGCATGTGAGAGGGGAGCACGTGAGACCCTGAACCATATACCTAACGTACTTAATAACCTGTGGATATTTGAGGAACACATACCTTCAATTTGGGCCTTTGCAATAGACCATAATGCTTGCAAATACTTGGTTGCACTGAACACATCCTAGATCTCCCTTATTTGGGAACTTCCACGCAGTATTCTGCTTCTTTAGTATTGTCGTTCTATAATGGCAGGCAAGTCTCCGCCCAAGTCATAACGTCGCAGTCCTATAACACACATATCCTATTTCAGTCAAAACTCATAATCGTCTCCTAAGTCAAAATTCAATCATCTTCGCTAATGTCTGATATTCCATCACTTTCTTCGTCAAAGTCTAATCTCCATGTCTTTTCGTCTACATCTCATTTCCATGTCTTTTCGTCTATATTTTTTCTCGTTGTCTCTCAGGCTCTGGTTCCTTCGGTGGTGGTGGTGGTGGTGTGTGTGTGGGGGGGGTAGCTCCACCTTTACTTCTTTGGCGCCCATTGGTTCTTCGTTACCCAATTGCACATTTAGTATGGCCCAGCTCAGCCCCTCTGGAATTGCACCCCTTAATTTATAGTCTTTTGACCTTAAAGTTCAAGTCCTCATAAACCCTGGTGCCAGCCAGACTATAGCTTTGTTTGCCGTTCTAGGCATCATAAATACTTACATAAAATTGTCTCATCAAATGTGAGAACACTTTCAGGTCTCACATATTTTGGTTGCCACATTATTATTATTTTCGGAAAAATGTGTCGATATTATTATTGTTTTGGGAAAAGTTTTATTATATTATTATTATTTTGGGAAAAATTTTACTATATTATTATTATTTTGGGGAAAATGTTACTATATTATTATTTTTTGGGGTGAAATTTACTATATTATTATCGTTTTGGGAAACAATTTACTATATTATTATTATTTGGGGAAAATGTTACTATATTATTATTGTTTTGGGAAAAATTTTATTACATTATTATTATTTTGGGAAAAATTTTACTATATTATTATTATTTTGGGGGAAATGTTGCTATATTATTATTGTTTGGGGAAAAAAATTACTATATTATTTTTGTTTGGGGAAAATTTTAATATATTATTATTATTTTAGGAAAAATGTTACTATATTATTATTGTTTTGAGGAAAATGTTACTATATTATTATTGTTTTGAGGAAAATGTTACTATATTATTATTATTTTGGTAAAAATTTTGCTTTGAAAAATATATTTCTTATGATCTACTGTAGATATAGCTTAGATGATGACTGATATGGAAGAGGGATATGTGGGTTTACTAAATGTTTCGACTTCCGGTTCCTTTTCCAAACTTCAAGTCCCTAGCCTTTTCCACTTCTTGTAAAATACTCCCAGTTTTGGTTCAAATACTTTCTTGAAATATTTATTTTTTAGAATTAGATAGAGCGTAGGTGATTGCCAATATGGATTTAACGTCGAATTCCAGAGGGTAGGAGTTCACTAAAAAATATTTCTGTTTCCGTTATTGGAGTTGGCACCTCCATTTCTGCCGAAAATCTATATCTGTATGAAAAAAGTATGCAAAAGATAGTAAAAATGCTTAATAGTTATTTAAAAAATGAAGTGTACGCACTATATGCCGCCATACGAAGTTTCCTTTAAAAATTTTTTATTGATATTTATGATTGGATAGATAAGACTGTTGACTTACAAATATTAATAAGTTATTTGTCTTGCAGTTATACAGTATTATTTTTCATTATATTTCACACTATTGTTTTACACATTAAAACCTACTATTGATTATAAATAGATAATATCGCCAATTTAATACCCAGGAAGAACTTATCATATATTATTTCGTCATGAAAATGTATGTGCAAAGTATTTAGAAATTACCAATTTTAGAGCCAAATGAATTTCGCATATTTGCCACACTTCTAACGCTCTTCTGCTTCTTCTTGCTGACCTAATTTAATGACTAGTAATCTATAAGCGAGAAAAATGTATTTCAAAATATTCAGAAGATATCAATAGGTATCGTACTGTAGATTATTACCTAAATTGGTTTTTATGATCTCTTTCTATTTGAATATTTTAATATTTTTCTCTCCTGCTTTTAATATATGTCGTCTAATGGATATTTAAGTTGAATAAAAATCCGCAATAAATATTGTCTGCAACTATATTACAAGAAAATGTTAGATCTCATATTGCCAAACTGCATAAAACCAGTAGTTTCATAAGGTACATTAGTATGTGATAATATTATATTAAGCTTACTATAGCAATAAGAAATATGGACACTACAAATTTCACAAATATCAGTTACATTTCCTTACGAGTCATCCGTCCTACAATATGAAATAATTCTTAGGAATCTGAATATAATACTCGTATAAGATTTGTATTTTAATTTAAACAGTTTTTATTTTTTTTTATTTTATTCTTATTTTTTTAGAAAGTTTTTTTATGTATTTTTGGCTTTGATGTAATTATGTAAAACTGTATACTTCTACGGTATCATGATGAAAATAAATCTGATGTGGGCAATACATGACTTTCCTTATATAATGCAATTAATTTACTACTTTCACAGTTAAAAAAATGTTATTCTTATAGTAGATACTTATATTCTTTCAAAGATATTGAATTTTCTTGAATTAGTCGTCATTTTCATTGATTTAGCGTCATTTTTATCCATTTGGCGAGATTTTCGTTAATTTGGCAACATTTAAAAATTTCGCTAAATTAACAACATTCCGCTAAATTTGTCACCAAAATCTCGCCAAGCATTATGGGCGAAGAAATAAATTATTCTTACAGAGGATAAATGACTATTGGCGTTCAAATACAAAAGTATTACTCAAAGTATCTTGTCTCATGAATGGAACGAGCTAGATCCACGAGAATGATGTCACCCAATTTACCGAATGATATTTCATAAGAAAAGTGAACATGTTTCTCAACAGTTAATATTTTTCTTTTAATTTATGGGATTTTTTGATAAATTTATTTGAAAAATGTGCAATATCTCGAGAACGGTTCATGCTAGCGTTCTAAAGTTTATATCAATCGTTTTCTAAGAAAAAATTACATAAATGTCTATTTGGGTAACTTTATTAAAGGTTTTGATTTTTCGACGATTTTTTTCAAAATTTCACTCGAAAATTTAGGGAAGTTCTGGGGATTCCATTACGTTTAAAAACAATAGGCTTCCAGTATTCACGGATTGTGAATTTTATACCAAATTCCATTCGAATTTCTTCATTCGTTCGTGAGCTATCGTCTCCACAGACTCTCACACACACACACACACACACACACACACACACACACACACACACACACACACACACACACACACGCATCACCTCAAAAATGTTTGATTCGTGATCAGGGATGCTTGAAACGTGCTTTCCTGTCGAAGACTCGAATTCGAGTTTTCGACCCCGTCACAATACTTTCCTTATACATTATGTATATAAGGAAAGTTAAAAGATTGATTGATTAAAACTTTGTGAAATATAAATGTATGAGAATGTCGAGTGGAGACGCCTAATCTAAATATGTATAAAAGAAGTTAAAAGGGTGTATTTAAATACAATGCGATAGCGGTGAATAATATATGTAATAAAAATTGATAATTTTCGAAGAAACTGTAATCCTATTATCAGACGGTTTAAGCATTAATGCGAAAGAGAGAAGAACAAAAAATGAAACTTATTTTTAGTTCTTAAGAAATTTATTTTATTGGATATAATTTATACTTTTTATCCTATTAAATCAAAACATTTTTAATGATTTTAGAAAGGTACGTAATATAAATGAAATATGTAACTTTCTTCAATAATGCATTTCACTTTCCCTACAATGCAAGGCGATGCATAGGAAAAGCATTGAAATAGGGTCGTAATTCGAAATGAGTTTGGACGGATTTACACATTTCACACACATTTTGAATTCTTCTTTGAATAAATGTATATCACTATGCTGGTAAAATTAGATTTCGCCAAGTAATTATCAAAAATACTTCTTAGTAACTGTCTCATCAAAATGAAGCTCACTCACATGTTACGGTAACCGGCCAGTAAGCGGGAAGAGGACGATAAAATTAAACAAACTTAAAATTCTCATAAATATGTTCGATTATAGAAAATAAGTATTATTTAGAAAATTTCTACAAACTTTAATTAAATAGATGGGGCATGTATGAATTGCGTATATAGTCAAGTCCACATTTTCCCAATCGTATCAATTGCATTTGTAGATATCATAACGCACTGAAATAATGTTTATTTACAAAAAAGTATAAGAAAGAATAAGGGGGGGGGGGATTTTTAAGCAGATGGTTTCAATCCAAATCACTATTTCTGACGGTGCTAGGAAGAAAGTAAATTAGAATAAATTTTCGGTGTGGATTTCATATTAGCACTAATTCTGCCATTATAAGTCTAAATTTCATTTTAGTTTATTTATAGATCGAAAGGTCATAACTAAATTTTTTTCAACGGCAGCTTTATGGGCATCCATTAGTTATACTAAAACAGATAACATTCTTCTATTTTTTTTGTTACAAATGGCCAGGCACTTGATATATTCATCATTTGCCTATACAGCGTTCAGAAACGTGGACCATTTAGACGTTGCCCCGGCACACCAGAGGGGGCGGAACACACTGCGCCCAGCGACACAACATCCATGCCAGCAGGTGGGACTCGAACCCACAACCCGGCAGCCGAACTATCGCTAGGAAACGCTTGCCTTGACCGTTCGACCACCGCACATTATTCTGTCTTCCCACAGAATATGAGAATGCAAAAAATGAAAAGTGAAAAACTTTTTAGTACTGTCCATATGTACTTTTAATATTTTGAAGGTATATTTTATATAATGAAAATTCAGTTTCTTCGAATCATATTTACTCAAAGGGTTCCGCATCTGAATCCAGAAAAATGCGGCGAAGAAAACCGAAATGAATTGAAATATATAGAAATCTTTCATGTGCAAGATTCACGAACTATAAAGAAACATGTTACTTGACATGAAAAGTTACTGTTTAGAGTTACTTAAAATTTAACTGACATTATATTAAGGTAATTGAGCTCTACTTCGCTATGTTGTAAAAACCAATAAATATGCTCTATATATACTGCATATATTATGTCTGTATTTCCGGAAGACAGTGCAGTTGCGTCCTGATTTAAGAATTTCTAAATAAAATTTTAGCATAAATTAACAACATTGATGTGTGACGCTTAACAAGAGCTCGTTGGCTTGTTTCCCCTTGTAATTCAGATTTCTAAAATATTCGTAGCATTTGTTTAAAATGTAACTTTTATCTTAATACTTCTATATTTAAAACATTCTTTAATATTTACCAGCTGATGTGATCGCAGCTAGCGGTTAATTCTTTGAGATATCATTTTTAAGGATTTCTTGATATATTTCACTTTAATAAATTTTTATTTTTCTCATCTACTTTAATATTTTATTGTCTAACGAATATTAAGAATAATAATCCGTAATAAATACCATCATAACTATGAGACCAGAAAAAGTTAGATCTCATATTGCCCCATATTGCTTGCAGAAAACCAGCAGTTAGCAGTTAATTCTTTGAGATATCATTTTTAAGGATTTCTTGATGTATTTCACTTTGATTATTTTTTATTTTTCGTATCTGCTTTAATATTTTATTGTCTAACGCATATTAAGAATAAGAATCTGTAATAAATACCATCATAACTATGAGACCAGAAACAGTTAGATCTCATATTGCCTCATATTGCCTGCAGAAAACCAGCAGTTAGCAGTTAATTCTTTGATATATCATTTTTAAGGATTTCTTGATATATTTCACTTTGATTATTTTTTATTTTTCGTATCTGCTTTAATATTTTATTGTCTAACGAATATTAAGAATAAAAACCGTAATAAATACCATCATAACTATGAGACAAGAAACAGTTAGATCTCATATTGCCCCATATAGCTTGCAGAATACCAGGAGTTGGCAGTTAATTCTTTGAGATATCATTTTTAAGGATTTCTTCATATATTTCACTTTTATTTTATTTTTATTTTTCTTATCTGCGTCAATACTTTATTGTTTAACGAATATTAAGGAAGAATAAGAATCCGTAATGAATACTATCATAACTATGACACCAGAAACAGTTAGATCTCACATTTCTTCAACGCAAACTGCTGAAAACCAGCAGTTCTTCAAGCTTCATCAGTATGCGATTATATATTAAGCTTTGTATACTAATAAGATATATGGACACCGGAAGATTAAAAAAAACCCTTGAAGATTTGCTTTGTGAATCACATATTTTACGATGTAAAATAATTTTTAGGTAGGAATTTGGATATAATGTACGATTCGTATCTTAATTAAACAGTTTTTAATTGTTTCTCTCTTTTAATCTTCTAAGTTTTTCAATATTAAAATTTATATTTGTGTATTTGTGGCTTTGTTAAACTATGTATATGACAAAGAAAAACTGTATATTTCTACAGCATCTGGACTAACATAAATACCGATTGGTTGAAACATTGTGATATATAAATGAATGTGAATGTAGAGGAGACTCACAATCTAAATTGTTCTGAAATATCTTAATAGGGAGTATTTAAATAAATACCACATCAATGAATAATATATACAGTAAAAACGATAATTTTTCGAAGAAACTGTAATCCTGTTATGATACGGCTTTATCGTCAATGCGGAAGAAAAGAGAGAGAAAAATCTGATGTGGACAGCACATGACTTTCCCTGCAGACTTATATCCACGTTCTCTTTATTTTAATTACATTTATTTCACTTTTATTCAATTTTCGTTCTCATTCGGTAACCGGGCTTATTTTCAAAGGTGGCGTAGGGAAAGTACGAAAAACTAAAATATCTCGAGAACGGCTAGTCCTAGTGTAATGGGGTTTGTCTTATTCTTTTCGTCGTTAAACATTACGTATTAAACGGGCATTTTATGGATATATCTGAGTATACCTAGTTCTTTAGTTTAGATTTTGAAGATTTTTGCGGGCCGTTTTGCAAAAAAAGGCAGGTTATTTTTTTCCGAATCGTACCAAAATCTAATCAGCACCAGAGTGACCTATACGTGACTTATCTACCGAATTTTGTGAAATTCGGTCCATTAGTTTTTCAGCTAGAGTGGATACAAGCTTTTGCGGGCCATTTCGCAAAAAAATGCGGGTTCTTTTATTCCGAATCGTACCCAAAACTAATCAGCACCAGCCCCGCCCACAAGTGACTTACCTACCAAATTTTGTGAAATTCGGTCCATTAGTTTTTTAGTTACAGTGGATACAAAATCTGCACAGACAGACAGACACACAGACAGACAGACAGACAGACAGACAGACACACAGACAGACAGACAGACACACGCACAGACGTCACGCTAAAAATGGTTTTTTCGTATTCTAGAGGTCTCGAAACGTGTAGATCCGTCGAAAACTCGAGTTGTGATTTTCGGTATGATTCCAATACTTTCCCTATACATTACCATGTATTGCAGGGAAAGTAAAAAAGCAATACTGAATCTTATTTTTTATTTCTTAAGAAATTTTGATATAATTTATACTTTTTATCCCATTTGTTAAAAGACTTTTTAAAGGTTTTAGGAATGGTACAAATTATAAATGAAATATAGAACTTCCTTCAATAATGCACATTACAAACCCTACAGTACTTGACAATACAAAGGAAAAGTATTTGAAATAGGGTCGAAAATTGGAACTCGAGTTTTTAACGTATCTACACATTTCAAAAACATTTTGAGTTCTTCTTTCCAAAAATATAAGTCACCATGCTGTTAATATAAAATTTCACCAAATAAGTGTCAAATATACTTTTTCGAGACTGCCTCAGCAAAATGACGCTTGCTCGCAAGCTACGTCAACGGTCGAGTAGCGAGCGAATAGATGCTATTGTTGCAACGTATCCTCTGGAATTGTAGGTGCATTCTAAGGATACAAGAATAAGACCACATTTCTGGATGACTAACACGTTTATTTATAAGCACAGCATAAACAGGAACGATGCTGTTAGACAAGGAATAGGTATGTGAAACCAGATTGGAGAAAGATTAGGTGAGACAGTTTTATGCGCAGTGTTTATGATGTCTGTAATGTTAACAATCGCATCAGACTTGGAAACGCCAGTTTTATGGCTCCTGACCCGGAAGGTCAAAGTAGGCAATAAAACGTGGAGGCCAAACTGAAGCCATAAGAGGCCACAAGAGTGGTGAAAAATGTAACCAATATGCTAGATGTTTGGGCGCATTGCAATAAAGTCGATCAATCAAAGCCAAAGAGGCGTTGTTGATGTTGAGACCCAGACCGTCCGACCTACCAAAAAGATGTACGATAACTGTTTGGACTGCCGGGAAGAGCCACCCAATATAGACCGGAACCTAGTGGGGGAGGCGCCTACAGGGACCGTATCCTCCTTCCCCTACCACCAACCTGTCGAAAGGACTTACGGACCCACATGTTTAACGTGATCGTACTCCGCCTGAACACGGCGGCAGCTTTGGCAGCGAAGGGAATCGAGCCCCGGTCTACCGAGTGCTATTCCTGCGAGCTAACCACTGGGCTACCGTGCCTCTGTTGTTGTTGTTGAGACCCAGACCGTCCGAACTACTAGAAAGGTGAAAGGTAACTGTTTGGATGATCGGGAGGTGCTGCGCGCTAACCACTGGACGCTCCGCGCTCTAGCCAAAGAGGCGTGAGTCGGACGGCCAAAGAGGCGTTGTTGTTGTTGTTGAGACCCAGACAGTCTGACCTACCAGAAAGGTGTAAGGTAACCGTTTGGACGACCGGGAAGTGCCACCAAATTTTGACCGGAATCCAGTGGGGGAGGCATCCACAGGGACAGTACCCTCCTTCCCCTACCGCCAACCTCTCGGAAGGACTTACGGACTCACATGTTTAACGTGATCGTACTTCGCATGAACACGGCGGCAGTTATGGGAGCGTGCAAATCCAGCGCGCAAACCACCGGGCTACCGCGCCCGAAATATGCCAACAGCATGCGGTGTTCCCAGATGGTCACCCACCCAAGTACTAACCGCGCCCGATGCTACTTGACCTAGGTGATCTAACGAGAACCGGTGTTTTTAGCACGGTAGGGCCGTTGGCGCTGGCCAAAGAGGCGTCGAAATGTCGAAAGGCCAGGCCGACCGACTCATCCGAAGACTGAGAGCAGCAATTTGGACGGCCGGGGCCAAAGAGGCGTGTCAGACTTTAGGCAAAAAGAGGCAACAACCAAGAGATGATATTACACAACTTCTAGGAGGATATGTTAGATTTCTATGATAGTACGGAGGCAATACAGACGAGAAGTCACTACGACTTCTACGCGAGACAGAGACAAATGAGAAACCTCAATGTCCTTATTACAGTTGCTCCAGAAGAGTTCGATATTAACACATAGACGGCAGTACGATATGATCGACGAGTATGAGGGGGAGAATTATACTATTCCAGTTTATTCCAGTATAATGAGCGACATTAAGTACGAGCTGGTGACAAAGTCCAAGCCAGACTTGAAATTATGTGTTCATATCAATACTTGTTGAAGGTTGTTAATGCATTTTGGGCATTGTTAAGTAACTTGTCACACATCTGCTCTCTCCCTGAATTATTATGAATAATTGTTGTAATTAATTTATAAGTAATATATGTTGTTACAAATGATTTTATTTTAAAGTTAAAATGGTGCAATTAAGTGAGTAGCATTATGTTAATAAATATTATTTTACAGTACTCGCACTGGAGATTAATAAGATGGGCTTAAGCGACACACAACGCAATGTGTTTAATGTTTAATGTTTTAAGGGTTCACAATGTACGGTAAGTGCGTCCATGTTTAAGAGAGTTAAATTTAATATATTCTTTGCATATTCTTTTGTTTTAACTGCGTCATAAATACATAAAAAATAGCTCAATAACTATCTCACAAGATCACTTAAACAATTACTAGCTGCAGTAAAACAATAATTAAATACTCTCTTAATTTCACAAAGCACCCAACTCTATTCTCAAAACATTTACGTAACTCACAATTCAATGTAACTCGTATTACGTCAACTACTTTCCAGATTAGCGATGTGCTCCTTTTATATACTCTCCGTAGATACTTCCAGACGGGACTCGTATCTTCCAGAATATTCGTTATTTCGAGAATGTTCAAGTACCTTTGACAAGAGTCAAATTGACGCTAAATCGCCAAACCTGACAACCCTTCACTGTGTTTTCAAATATGGCAACCATACATTAACGTAATAAAATGGCTGCCTATAAAAATGTGCATTTAATACATTTAGTTGATATAATTCCGCATATTTAGGATTTTATTCTAGGTGTATTCGATTTTTGTGGCAATTGCATGAAAAATGAAATATTTAATTTTTCTACTTTGTGTCAAAATCTACTTATTACCATGACAACACATTTTCTTACTTCACTGCCAAATTTCATGAAAATCGGTTATATAGATTTTAAGCTACAGTGTATGTAGACATTGCACATGCATACAAATGTACTGACAGAGACGGTAAATAATTTATTCATGAATGCTCTAAAGATGCAAACACATAGGAAATCATATTTGAAATTTCAACTGCATGCTTTTATTTTACATATACCTTGTACGGTAGGGAAAAAATCAACGGTGGCTCCAGTCTGATGGAGCCGAAATTGTTTTGCTGGAATAACATTGTAAAATAGAACTTCAGTAAAATTCAATAAGTTTATTCGATTTTTCAGACTCATTGTTTTCTTAATTTGATCCCACCATTAATACGTTAAACTTGCATAAAATAAAGAACGCTTTATGAGATTAAACATCCACCATCAGTGGCAATGTAAAAAAAGTGGGAGGATAGGTGGACTTCTATACACAGTCAGAATCCACACAGTCAGAATCCTCGGACAAAATTTGCATATGACTGCATGACTCTGTACATGGGGGAGGATATATTTTGGCATATGCGTCAAGTAAGTATGTTCAATGGGTGCGATAGTATCATAACACACGCTGAAACACAAAAATGATGGGTTTTATTATATAGCAGTTACTTTCGGAATCTATAAATCTGGAGCCAATTGACACTATTGTCAGATTCGTATTCAACGCCATCGATTTAGTGAAATTCAGCTGGCGTGGTTTCTGAATCTATTTGCACGTAGACCAGTGTTATTTTATTATTGCACAAAATATATCCACCCATAAAACACTGAGCTACAGCCACGAAACTACTCAACTTGCAAATGCCACCTTAAGTGTTATGCAAATGATGAAACTGTCAGCGCCGATGGCGTTAGACAGGTCATGCAACGCGCATTACAATTACACATCGTGATGACCGGCGTGCTCACTCACAGGCAATTGGAAATGGATTTTCTACTTTGATACTGCAAGCTGTGTGCAAAGATGTTTTTAAACATACTCGCTGGAGCGTTGATCAATTCTCAGATTTAGTAAGAGCATCATAAGCCTAAATGAAGATGTCTGATCTAACGGACCTTGCAGTCGATAACCACGTCCACATCAATGGCGTCATTATCAGTCATTCGAAGGCATTTGTCATCATCCATGTATCCTGTTGTTGTTGTTGTTGAGACCCAGACCGTCCGACCTACCAGAAAGGTGTAAGGTAACTGTTATCCATGTATCCTGTATTACTATTCGGAGAAGACTGATGGAATGCAGGTTTATGTGTCGACGTTCATTAAGGCGTCTACCACTGACTTCTCAATAGGCAGACTCATCTGCATTGGTACCGAGCTCGGTCAGCCTGGGCAGGGTCCGATTGGAGGCATGTTGTTTTAGCGACTAGTCCAACTTCTCACTCAATGCTAATGGCCTACGCATACGTGTGTGGAGGGGGAATGAACATCTTTCAGATCTGTCATTTATTGTCGAACAGCACGCGGCCATCACACGTGGTGTAATAGCCTGGGTAGCTATTTCGTGAGATAGCTGATATCCTCTAGTTGTGCTGCAATCCAATCTGCGGCTCGTTTGTGCATCGGCTATATTCTGTAGCTGATTGCTCTGCCTATAATATCAAGCCGCATATGTCCCATTTACCAACAAGACATCGCTCAACTGCATACTTCACGACTTCCCCAACAATATTATCAGGGATTTAACACCCTCCCATGCACATCTAAATCCCAGAATATAACACAATTGGGGTACTAAAACAGCTTTAGTAAATTTCGCCGCTGTCCGAAGCTTATAGTTCCCGCATCAGACGTCAAGCCTTACAGACACACATATTGCCATCCTTTATTATATGAGCTAACACGAAATTGCAATATTCTACGAAAGGAATGCGTTAGAGTCCTGCCATCGCTTTCAAAAGAAATTGTTTATGTAAAACATATAGTCATTTACCTCTTTCAAACCTTATTAAATTTTTCATAGTTTTTTAGGATAACTATTTGTCATTTGTTCAAATTCAGTTTTGGTTAAAATACAAATCCTTCATTTCATAATACTGATCAAAATTATAGCTTAATACATTTTATGATTAGATGAAACAAAATAGTTATATCTTAAAATCGGGGGGGGGGGGTATTAACAAGTAGCGAATATCAATATCATGATATTAAGTAGTCAACGATGTACTGTGCTGAGACACCGGTTTTTGCAAGATCACCAAAATGATGCAGCATTGGGAGTGGTTAGAACATGGGACGTTTACATTTTAGAACCACAGTGTGCCGGTACCAAAAAATTAAGGAATACCGTGACCTACTATCCAGAAAGTCTTTTGTTGTAGTTTTGTGTCCGTAATTTTGCTAATGTCAGCATATTGGCGATGTGGATGTTTTGGGGGTTTCCCCAACAGTTAAAAACTCATAAAAATCCTCCTAGAGGATACTCCCCGATATAATTGCATTGGAAGTCACCACCACTGGCACCCCAGTGTAATGACTTTGATTGCAGAATGATGGCATTTTCTTGACTGTTCAAGAGCAAATTTTGGAAGAACAAGTGCGTCCTTATTAGAAAGAAAACTATTACTTGAATAAGAAAATATTAAAAAAAAACTACTACAAATGTGACATAAGTAAATGCAATTTGAGATAAAAATATATTTCATTGTAAAATTCTTAGCGAAAGCAATAATGAACTTACGGTGAAATAAATTCGAAAGTCGACATCGATTTGGAATGTATTTATTTTATAAATGTTTAATATAAAACTAGACGAAATCCTAAATCTGGGAAGCGTGAATGTCAACTTTTCTGAAAAATATTTATTTTCATCTTTCATCTTTTAAGTGCAATCCATCATATTTCACTCATTTTATTCCATTCATATTAAACCAAGACGTATCTCTCAAATCTAGCTCTTAAAACTGTTAAAATTCCTCACCTCCTTGATAAAAGCATCGGTATATTTATTTTTTAAACTTTACAGCCTTTAACAGGACACATTTTACCTATGTAACATCTTAAATATTATCCTGTTTTGTTTCATTTTTCCTCCATTCTGCACTAAATTCCCTAGATAATAGAAATTTCTATTACATTAACCTCGATCGCTTTTTTATGATATAGTCGTTGAAAACGCGGATACTTTGAATTTTAAAGTTTGTGTTATCCGTTGCATAGAGATCAACAGAAATGTGAAATATGGGGAAACGGTTTATACTTCCATGATATTTTACATTGCGATATAAATATAAATGTAAAATGAGAATAATTTAAAATGTTATTCTTAAAATAATCTTAGAAATTTTACATAAAGCTCGGAATATGACGGTATGCATAAAGTTATGTAAAGAGTGTCCCCCTGTGCTTGTCTTCCAGCCTGTAGTCCTTACTATCCTAAAATTCCTAGAAATAAGCCATCAAATGATTATATTAATTAACAGACGACTCCCTAACAATGAGCAAATCCTTTCAGATACTCTATCAAAAGGCAAATACTTCACAAACGAAAATACTTTACGACCACCTAACAAAATACAAATACTTTGCACCCCCTAGTAAAAGGCAAATACGTGATGACCCCTGACTGAACGTTAATACTTTAGGCCCCTAACAAAACGCTCATATGTTATAAGCCCCTAACAAAACGCCCATACGTTTTAACCCCCTAACAAAACACCCATGTGTTATAAGCCCCTAATAAAACGTCCATATGTTTTATGCCCCTAACAAAACTTCCATATGTTATAATCCCTTAACAAATACTTTGCGACACCTAGAAACAAAAAAATCAATTTTGAATCAATGATAGTAACTTACAGATTCTACAACTACAACAAGGATAGATCAAAGATATTAAAATTTGATGGAATTTACACAGAAATCGTAAATTACCGAAATTGAACCACATTTATTGCAGTATTTGCGCCAATCTTGACATCAAATATGTTTAAATTTGATATCAAGTTTGGCATCCAATTATCGCCAATATTTTACCAAGTGTGTTTGGCAGACATAGATTAGGTATGTAATTATAAAGTATATATAATTGCTAATGAATGAAAATGTGACTGAAGTAATTTATATTGCAATGAACAGTGCGTATTTATGCAATCATGAGTTTTTAGATTACTATACATTGTAGTATTAATTTGGTTTCATTTATATTTGGATGTTTATCAAACACAGTCTCTATAAAAACTTTAAATGACTTTTAAAATTGTATACATATATAAATAAATTGTATACATTGATCATGTTTAGCGTTTGAATATGGTAGTTAAAAACAACTTTAAAAATACAGGACAGCCCACGATTTAGTTGAAGTATTTTACACTAAAATTTATTTTAAGTGAATGTTTCAGTCAGGTCATTTCACTTTTAATTCCACTCCTGACTAACATTTTAAATCCTAAACTTGATATAACTATGTACAATCCTTACAACTATATTATGTGTTTTTACCAGTAATATTTTATATCTGCAACAAATATGATTTTTTTATCAGTCTTCCTTAAAACGTTTGAAATCTTATATATTTGTTTTAATGGTGAATTTGTATTTAACGTTATATATATATATATATATATATATATATATATATATATATATATATATATATATATATATATAATATATATATATACATATATATATATATATATATTTATATATATATATATATATATATTTATACATATATATATATAATATATATATATATATATATATATATATATATATATATATATATATATATATAATATATCTATATATAATATATATATATATATATATATATATATATATATAATATATATAATATATATAATATATATATATATATATATATTTATATATATATATATATATATATATATATAATATATATAATATATATAATATATATATATATATATATATTTATATATATATATATATAATATATATATATATATATATATATATATATATATTTATAAAATATATATATATATATATAATATATCTATATATATATTATATATATATATATATATATATATATATATATATATATATATATATTTATAAAATATATATATATATATAATATATCTATATATATATTATATATATATATATATATATATATATATATATATATATATATATATATATATATATATATTATATATATTATTTATTCAATGAAAGAATAGAGAGAAGTTTCTCAAAAAACCCCACCACTAAAAATGTCTTACAAATAAAAGTATCAAACAGAGAATCATCAATCAAGTGGAAAATAAAATGCAAACCTCTAGTCATCCAGCTGAAGACAAACAAAAAATATCAATGGAAATGAATCAATAAAATAAAATAAAATAAATCCTAGCATGAACGCTTTACACATGGAGAAGCCTAGGCCTAATAATGAATTGTTCATTTCGATAAAAATCTTTATCAAGTCCAAGCATTTAAAAAAATGAAGACAAGATGCATGATTCTGATATCAGTGATAGGTCATATCTATAAACACTGAAAACTTGGTCAACATGCATAAAGATTGAAAAATAATGGAAAACAAGAATACCTGAAAAAACACTGCATACGTCTGATCCATTGGAGCCTTGAATAAAGTGACCAATGTTGCCAATCTCAAAAATAAAAAGATGTGAACTGCTGTTGCCAATCGTGAGAAGGAAACAGTAATGCGAAAAGACGATAAAGGGTGATATGCAACAGTCAGAACATGTAAATGCATGGAAATGCTTATTCAAGAGAAAGTGGATTTGTCGCTAAAATAAGATACAGAGGAGATAATTTAAGTATAATATACCATTCCAAACTTTTTAACTATATTATGTACTAAATAAGCTGGATATTTATATAATTTGCTAGTAATTTTATGTTTATTAATATGCATAGTATGACATTTTTTATCAGATAATCTATAAATTCTAAAAGGCTGATTAAGTATAATATTTCTAAACATTTGAAACGAGTTACAGAAATTAATAGGTAATATTTTATTAATGCTAAATTTAAAATAGTCTTCTTTATGATATAAATTGGTAATTTGGTTTTAAGTCCAAAAAATTAAGGTTATTATATACTAATAGTGTCTTCATTAGGAATTAGTTCCAAATTATCTGGATAGAAATCTATATCTATGACACAGTTGTCTGTAGTATTGTTTTTTTGATGATTTTTTGAGTAAAAGTATTGATTTTTTCAAAATTTCACTCGAAAATTTAGGGGGGTTCTGAACATTCGATTACATATAGAAACAATAGGCTTCCAGTATTCACGGATTGTGATTTTTGTACAAATGTCATTCGAATCGCTTTATTCGTTCGTGAGATATCGTCTCCACAGTTTCACTGATACACATACACACACCCACACACATACTTTCACACACACACACACCAACACACACACACATACAGACATCACCTCAAAAATGTTTGATTCATGATCAGGGATCCTTGAAACGTGCTCTCCTGTTGAATACTCGATTTCGAATTTTCGACCCCATCACAATACTTTCCTTATACATTATGTATATAAACAAAGTAAAAAAATTGAAGATCTGTCTGTGTGTGTATTTAAGTGCTTATTTGTTACATCATCACGGTAGAACGGCTGCACCGAATTGGATGAAATTTTCGGCTTTGATTTGGAATAGACCCGCTTAATGTTCAGTCCATGTTTCGAGTTTCTAGGACCAGGGGTTGGCTAGATATGAATTAAAAACGCACAATTGAACCTTTGATAAAGCTAACATTCTGCAGACGATATTTTTCACCAATTTATTTGAAGAGAATTATATCATGTCGCTTAGCAATGGATTTAAATCCGAACTGTGTATGTGGCAGACGATTTTTATTGAATTATTTCCGATGTAAATAATAAATATATGTATATAAAATAAAATCCATCGATATTGTATAATTGGCTGGAGTATATCAATTACGGTCTTCAGATTCAAACATTATTATTATTAATATTTTCAGGGATTATTGATTCGGAAATTATTGATACTTTGAATTATTACGTCAGTGTTTTATTTTAGCAAAAATTGTTGAAACTGCTATATTGTACATAGTACGGGTATTCTTCTAATCTACGAGAACGTAAGTAGCACAGGCATATTGCCATACATTTTGACATATATTGGTGTCTTCTGTTATACGCTATACGTTATCAATTTTATTTTGACAAAGATTTTAGAAACTCATATGTTGTAGTACGAGTAATCTTTACGGGAGTTATTGATATTACGTCAATTATCAATTTATTACGTCAACTTTTTTGTTTTGGCAAAGCTTTTTGAAACTCTGTAATTCGGGTAATATTTTACAAACACATGGGTATACCTTCTAATCTACGAGAATATAAGTGGTACGAGTAAGAAAATTTTAGCGCTTTCAATTTGGCATATATTAGAAGTAATTCCGGCCGTCAGGTTTTAAGATTACAGGATTATTCATATTTCCAATTTATTATGTCATCTATTCTATTTTGGCAAAGATGTGAGAAACTCAAATTTTGTAGTACGAGTAATCTTCTACTAATACACGGGTAAATCTTTTTACGTGTACTTATACTACTGCACGGAAATATATATATTTGTATATTTGTTTACATGCGGTACTAGGATGTCTTATTCTTCAGATTTGCCTATTGTTTTTGTTGTTGTTGAGACCCAGACCATCCTACCTACCAGAAAGGTGTAAGGTAACTCTTTGGACGGCCGAGAAGTACCATCCAATTTAGACAGGAACCCAGTGGGGGAGGCATCTACAGGGACCGTACCCTCCTTCCCCTACCACCAACCTCTCGGAAGGACTTACGGACCCACATGTTTAACGTGATTGTACTCCGCGTGAACACGGCGGACGTTTTGGCAGTAACGGGAATCGAACCCGAACCTACCGAGTGCAATTCCCGCAAGCCAACCACTGGGCTACCGCGCCCTTCAGATTTGTCCGTGAACAAAATGTTGTATAGCGAGAACAGATATTCTTAAACTTCTTTTTAGGGACATCGAATTAAATATTTTAATTGAATATTTTGATTAACAATGTCATTTATTATACTATAGGAATGTGTACATGATTTTAAATTTTAAGTTTCTTTATATTATATATTCCATTCCATACGAAGAAAGGGTATACTGCTAGTATTGAATAAATTAATGTGGATTCGAAATCAGAATAGTTTGTACAAAAGCATGCGTCCGGCAAATAATCCACCAGTTTGAAGTATCCGGTATAAAGATCATTCTTAATAGATAAACAGTAAAATGAAACACTCAATATGATGAGGCATTTTCTCCCAAATTTATATATTTATTAATATTATTATTTGAAATTATTACAATTAATACTCAAATTTTCATTTGCAATTTACAATTCGTGTTTATCAATTTGACATCATCAATTCATATTTTATTGACCATTACGTTTTGAAATTAACTTTTGGAGACGGTTATGATGACAGATGGAATTTTTGATCGACTTTAAGGTCAAATCCATAATTAAAATATGCTTTCATGGACGATAAAACTTTAAAAGTGTACCTTTGGTTTTTCTACGTAACGTTACGTAACATTTGTGTAACATTATTAAAGATTCTAATTTTTATTGATTTTCAAAAATTTCATTCGAAAATTTCGAAAATTAGAAAATCAATTTAAAGATTAATCATTTTGATTATGAAACAAAGTCATAATTAAAATATGTTTTCATGGACGATAAAACTTTAAAAGTGTACCTTTGGCTTTTCTGCATAACATTACGTAACATTTACGTAACATTATTAAAGGTTCTATTTATTGAATTTTGAAAATTTATTTCGAGCATTTTGAAGACTTCCTAGCATCCGATTGTGTTAAATATCTATAGGGTTCCAGTATTCACGATTATTTATACTAAATGTAGTTTGAGAGATATCAAATTAATTCGTTCGTGAGATATCGAATTCATAGACTCACGGACACACACATACACATACACACATACATACATTGAGACAACACCTAAGAAATGTTCTACGACAGTTCAGGAATGCTTGAAACATGCTTTTCCGTCGAATCTCGAATTCGAATTTTCGACCCCGACAGCATTCCGTGCATGTTATACTATGTATATAGGGAAAGTAATAAAATGTACTTTACTATCTGGTTATTACATTTTAAGTTCTGGTTTTGATGTCTTAAGACTTTCAAAAATATTTTCTTACAATCTCAAGTGCTTTCTTTTGTACTTTCTTTCCATCTTCAATCTGTACTAAATTCATTCCCCAGATAACAGAACCTTCTTTTAGATTATCCTCGGTTGCTTTTTATGGTACAGCCGTTCAATAAATTTGATACCTATTACTACCTACTATTACTTCGTTTGATACCAATTTCTTCATATAATGGACTCTGGTTTTATTATATGAGTGGCATTTGTACAGTAAAAAGCAAAATAATCGAAAATGATTATATGTTTCTATGAAAATTTTTATTTTAAAATAAATGCTTTTTAATATTTTATTGTAAATGATATTCATTTTTTATATATATTTATATTTGAAAAATATATTTTATAAGCATGGAAACTGAGTCGCATTGAAATACATACAAAACATATTTTTACCAATATAGTTGAAAAGCGTTTTGACTTTAGTCATACTGTCTGTCTGTCTGCCAGTTTGCACGATAACTGCCAAAAACGGACTTTATCAAAATGAAATTTTAGTTTGTTGTTTAGACAATCTGTGGGACATATGGGAATGAAAATGAATGATATCACATATATTAGTTTCGGATTCAACCGAGTTGAAAGGAATTAAGTACATATACCGAGTTCAAGTTGAAAAAAGGAAATACATTGAACCGTATATGACCTAATTTTCCAAACATTTTTTAAGAGAAGTTAAAATTCACAAATTGCTTCGAAAATCTTAGGAAATATACAAATTATCACATAAAATGTGTAGTAAAATAAATCAGCAATATATGTTCGGTAGTTTTTTAAATAAATATTTAAATAATAATTACACCCATAATATATGAATACATTACGTAAATCCTTGCAAAATAAAATATGACATCCACATTTTTTCCACTGTGTAAATATCGTAATATTTAAAGATCGTTTAAATTTATATTTAGTGTTGCATCCATTATAAAACCGCTTTAGTTTTGCGTATTATCTATGTATCTAAATTCTGATCCAAACCAATTACAAAATTTTTGAGAATAAATGATCACTAAACATTGAGTATTTCTACAACGAAGCTTAATTTTTACTTATGCAGAATGTAAACAAATCACGCGATTGTAAGATGAGTTGTTTAAGAACTGCAGAATTTTTTTCACTCAAAATTATTTAGATCTGGAGTCTGGAACGATTTATATTTCGGTGAAGTTTTAACTTTTCAATTATAATAAATTACTGTAGGTCTGTGATAATTTAAGAATATCAGCGCTGACTGCATCACATTTTAGATATGTTTAATTGCAATTGTATTTTAGTTAAGTGTTTTATAATCAATGCTTTATGCATGATTGGTCTTTCCTTTATAATTTATACTATATATTTTTTTCAGAATTTTACGAAAATAATCAGTTTTGATTTTAATTGATATGTATATCTGAAAGTAATATTATTGACTTGCAAATATTAATAAATTATTTGCGTTACAGTTATACGGTATAATTTTACATTAATGCACCGTTTAATAAACAAGAAAGAGTGAGATTTAACTTTTGTGTGTGTGCGGTATGCCAGCGGTTATTGTCTGTTATACAGGGTAGCCATAAAATAACGCGATGTGTTCAGAGCCCTCTAAAGAGTAATGTATTGGACGAAACGTAACAAAATTCGGTGGGCGCACAAAGTGGAACATGCGGTTTCGATTTCTAAAAAAAAAAATAGTTCCAAAAGTCGCCTCCAGGGGAAATTTTGGCGCTGGAAAAGTGTAGTAGTGTGAACAATGAATGAGTACATGGCAAATGAGACAGTTCACATCAATTTTGTTAAATCAATTTTGTTAAATCAATTTTGTTCACATGGCACTTTTTACTGTTAATTACAAACGAGGTTCAACATGACCACCATTCTGATGTTCCAAGAACTAACTACATGCGCTGCACGATATAGTAGTTTCAAATCGTTCGGTAATTTCAAATCGTTGTATCATGTTCCTGAAGTTTGTTAAGCGGTTCTCGTCGCAACTTCTTCAACCGCCAAAATTCACGAAGAACAGCATTGGCATTCTCGTTCCGCTAATAATAAAATTTGACTAACAATACTCGGTGATTTAAGGCAAGAGCCATCGAAAGTTACTTGGTAGATCGCCTCCGAATGATGAGAATTCTCCTAGCCTTTCCTTTTATCCATATGATCACTACAAGGAAAGCGATTATGCATATAAGTGCATTTTACTCAGTAAACCGCGCCAAAATTTCCCCTGGAGGCGACTTTTGGAACTATTTTTTTTTTAAATCGAAACCGCACTGTGTATGTTCACCGAATTTTGTTATGTTTCGTCCAATACATTACCCGCTAGAGGCATCTGAACATCTCAAGTTATTTTATGGCCGCCCTGTACATTAAAACACTTTTTATGCATCTGCATACAATAAGTTCAATGTGACTATATGAGAATGGGCATTGCCGAAAATACTGAAGATGTTCTCCCTATCTTCACAGATTCGGAAGTTTTATGACCATTTAATTTGTGTCTACAGTGACATTAGATAGCCATGCTTATCTTAGACATACTATTACGAAACACAGAAATAAATGCTTTCCACATACATTCGATCAAATCATCCTTGACACTATTTCCACAAGTTTTAGCGATCTTGAGAAGAAGCAGTTAATTCCAATTACCTGCAATCAAAGTAATGCGTCTAATTAGACGACAAATAAGCCATATTCTATTCTGCATCATTTAAATTAGTCACCTTCATTTTTTATGCTTTAGATGTCATCAGGCTTAATGAAGGAATTAAGATGGCATTTAAGGAACACATGAAAAATATGTCATTAGAATCAAATCAATAATTCCATTCGTTTTATATTTGGAATTAATATGTTAAATGTTTTCCTGTTACAAATATATTTATATGCGAAAACATTGAATTTCAAACTAAATGCATATTGCAGTATGCACACATATATATATATATATATTGAGTGCTCTGGATGATTCTATTAGGTGAAATATGTTGTTCTCAGTGATGGGGATATGCAAATATCAATTGATGCGTCCAAGAGCGGTTTGCTCCTGGAACAGTATGGACATTAACGAATAAACGAATAATTCGTGTCTACTAATTGCAACGTTCAAAGATAATATTTTGTAATAAAAGGGTATTAGGGTTGTAAAGAGGCTTGCTGCCCCAATTGGGATTCGAACCTTGGATCTCCGAACTGGCCAGCCGATGCTCTACCGTTGAGCAACTGGGACGAAATTGCAAGCTCTTATCGTCGAAGTGAACTACGTCCAAAAATAACCCGCTCATAGATGAGCAAGGATTTCATATCGTACAAAAACGACATACTTGAAGTTCCCAACACCCCTTTTATATCGCTTCCCCTGCCAATTAGCATGAGTATCTAAGTGATCCTCTTTAAATTAAATATTAAAACTCGTGATGAATATACGATTATTCTGATAAAACTAATTGAGGACAAAGTTTCATACAGAACCTCCTTTCTCAAAGAAGAAAAACCCTGAAAAACTATGATCAGAGGCATCCATGCCCCCACAGACATTAATTTGATTAAAGATGAATTATCAAAACTAAGCATAAAGGTAATTAACATTACACAGTTATATAGAGGCACAAAATCCAGAAAAATCCTCATACCATTAATTTATATCCAATCCCCAAAAATGTAAGATAACTGAAGTGAATGAATTATTAGGTGAATGAATTATTAGGTGTATAAATTATTAGGTGAATAAATTAGTGAATGAATTAAAATTAAAGTAGAAAGTTATGGAGGATCGAAGGAAACTATTCAATGCTTTTCGTGCCAGACGTGGTACCACAGCGACCAATCATGTTTTCTCTTCCACAAATACATTAAATACGCCGAGCCGCTTCTTACTAGAGAATGCACGAAAAATCAAGATACCGCGTGCATCTGAGCAAAGTTTGCAGACTAGTGTGCAGCGGAGGCTCGCACACCAGTCTGAAAACTTTGCTCACACACCCAGGCAGCTATAGAAGCTATCCCACCTTTTCTAAACCTATGCTTAGGGCCCCAAAGAACTTTTAACAATAAATTCACTGACGTAACTCGCCTTATGTAAGTCAGTTCTAATCACGTCAGGAGGATTTCCCTGAGCTCGCCATGAATGCAAACAACCGCAAAATCGCTGAAGTTACTAAAACGAGTGAAATTTACAATCTATATAAATAAAATTGAAAGTATGTCTCTCTGTCTGTCTGTCTGTTTGTTTGTCTCATCATAGCGGGAGAACAGCTGAACTGAAATTAATAACATTTTTGGGTAGCTTTGAAATAGTTCCACTTAAATTTAGTCCAAATTTAGAGTTTCTAAGACCAGGGATTGTTGAGCTATTAATGGATAACGAAACTTTTTCCTAGGAGTTCTGCTCTCTAACTCCCTGGTTCCCACAAACGAAACACGTTGGAAATCGTTGGTTTTTAACGTAAAAGTGAATTAAAATTAATTCTATTACTGAGTTTTATGGGAGATTTTTACGCTAATTAGTCCTTTTTTGAAAATTTCAGGTTTGAAACATTAATTTAAATGGAAACTCTATCACCATGGTTTTTTTTTCACAGAGTTACGTAATAATGAATAGTATTAAGAAATCAAAATGGTTATTTATATATTAGCATTTTATGAGGAAGAATCTTTTTTATATAAATATATATAATTTTTATAATTATGCTTTTTATTTGAATAATAGATAAATGGATATAAAAATATATCTTATAAATGAACGATTTGACTTTTCTGTTAATTATATTAATTGCAGATTAAGTACATCACTTTCATTTACTTTTGCAAAGAATTTTCAAGCTTATATATTGTGTTTAGCTAATAATCTCATATATTGTATTTAGCCAATAAACTCATTTAGCCGATTGTTGAAACAAAAAAAAGAGTAGAACGGGTATATCTTAAATTGATTAAAATGTTGTCGAATCTCTAAAAATATTGTCAAATTATTAAAAATGTCCCAAAATTGATACAAAATAAAGACAAATTGATAAAAATGATACAAAATAATGACAAATTGATAAAATTGATACAAAATTGATGAAATTAGTTTTGTTTTGAAAGGAAATAGTATTGTCATGATATTTCAGTAGTGTTTGACTGTCAGTCCATCTTACTTGACAAAAAGTTTGGGGGCTTTTTAAAGTGCGGCCAAATTGCTCAAATATCGCCAAATTAAAGAAAAAGTATCTACAAATCGATGAAACTGTTGTCAATTGGATAAAAATGACACCAAAGCAGATAAATTAATTTCATTTCGAAACAGGATAGTATTGTAATGATATTTTGGTAGCGTTTGTCTCTTAGTCCACCTGTCCCCATTTCTGACAAATTTGTTGACTTTTAAAATGCCGTCAAATTAATGAAAATGCGGCCTAATTGATAAAATAATGCTACATTAATGAAAATAACTCCTAATTTATGAAAATTCAATATTTTGCAAAATTAAGCTCAATTTTCCTGATAATCTCCATCGCTTTGTGGGAATTAAATAATAGTTTTTGTAAATGTGTTTACAAACGGGACCAGGGTGTTCTTTTTCTTCAGATCTACCTGTGAAGATAATTTTGTAGAGCGAGAACAAAGATTCGTATACATCTTTTAGGAGAATTAAATTACACATTTCAATGAAATATTTCGAATAACAATGTAATTAAAAATATTATAGGAATATGCACATAATTGAAGTTTTAATCGTATATTCCGATTTATATTGCATATTCCGTACGAAGAACTGGTATACTGCTAGTGAATTCATAAATATTTTTTAGGTTTTGATGCAAATTATAGCAGGAACATTAATTATTCTTAAAGCCTTTACCAATGCTTGATTTATGAAATGCCATAACAGGATGGACAGAATTCACATTTTGTACACTAGTCTCTGTAAGCTAGCTATACGAGAGTGAATCCTGTCTGCTGATTGTACTACTCGGACGTTTCAGTGACCCCAGCGTTATTCGAAGACATTCATGAACTCAAGGAATATTCCCCTGGAGGAACAGACACTGCCCACGTTCAGCCACTCCCTTTATTCTCGAGATTTATAAAATTCTTTAGCAGCCGCACAACAAACAGATCGACAAAAATAATTTATTTTATCTGGGAACCACACCGGTATATTTTCGGTGAAAATTCGACTTGTGATTAAATAAAGATCACCATACTCTTCTGACGATGTATCGGATAGAATAAAATGTACCTAATCTACTGATACAAGAATATATATCACAATAAAGGGTACAACTCACAATCACTATCACCATTCTTTGCTCTAACAGCGCGAGGAATGTAAAATGCTGGAAATACTTGCTGTATTGCACACCACATGATGGTCATATAATGTGATCATCTCTTTAAAGGAGAATTAATTTCAAGCATCAAAAGCAACTATTTGTTAAAATAATTTTATAAATAACTTTTAGTTATATAATTTTATGCGACTTATAAAAAATAAATTAAAATAAATCTCTATATTAAAGAAGAGGTCTGCATTTTTTTGACCCAGCATTACAAACAGACGGTAAAACATATAGTTAAGAAATTTTGCTTACAGACTAAGATGTAGATGTGCAAATGGGCTTAGAATTTTCATTTCGACCTGAGTTAAATAAAAACTAATTAATGCAATTTTTCATTGCCCTTTTGGGCAAAAATTTAATGGGTCGAGCCGTTTTTCAAATTATCTGTGATTGACTGATGACAAAGGCGTCATAAATACAACCGAGAACTTTGATGTACCTTATTTTTTGTTCTTATAATCATACCACTTAGCAACTATTGTTGCCATGCACAATTATGATTAAAATTTTATTTATATATTATGTGTCTTATTGTTGACTCTCATAAACAATAAAGCACAATATTTGCATAACAAATTTTTCTTGATCATATATATTAAAACTTCTAGCATACGAACTGCATGTGTAATATTTTTTTTTTTTTTTTTTTTTACATTTTAGAAGCCCCACCCCCTGGAGTAAATCTCTAATATCTTGTTATTAATACGTCTTAGATTTAGTTCCTTACATTATAATAAAATTACGGCAGAGTGAAATGATGTTATCGCAATAAAAATCAAAATATAAAAGGCACTAGAGCTGCTTGTAGGCTGTCAGATTTGGAACTGCTGTGTCAAATGTGTGCGCCATCGAATTGGCAAACAGCGGTTGTTCTCCCACAACATACAACGCATGGAAAGGCTTGCGAAGGTTACACGAACAAGAGATGAAGCCTCCTAGTCTTATTAACAATCTTGGAACGCTATGCCCATTATATAGCCAGCATATGGTGACTACGGTCTGGAATTTAACTATGTTATTTTTTAAACATTAATTTAAATGTAATTACACTTAACATCAATATATACTAATTAAAGAAAATCGAAAATATTAATAGTTTTTAAATAAATTTAATTTTATGATTTACATTTTAAATTCGCACTAAGTAATTAATATTACAAATAACTGATATTTCTCTGGAACAATTATTCCTATAAATATGTGTATATTTATTTAAATTTATGTATAATAACCATTTAATGAATTTATGTAATTATTTCTTACATTTATATATATATATATATATATATATATATATTTCATTTTTGAGGAAGATTTGGAAATTAAGGATATGCTATATTTTTCTGAATCACAACAGAATTTAATCAGTGAAATTGTAAACTCTGAATTACTTGACTGCCAAATTTCATAAAAAGCAGTCAATTTTCATAAGCATGAGCTTTCATATAGTGAATTTATTTTTAATTGTAAGTGAGAAAACCGTCAGTGGAATTTTTTAGTAAACATTCTACCTCCTACTGTAATAAATGCTAAATTCATATGAGTCATCATCTAAACTGACCCATATATAGCCAATCTTGAGAAATAGGTGCTTCAATGGAAATTTTGAACCATAAATGGTAAAAGAATAGATGTGGAAATCCTTAGTGGAGCCTCCCTTTCTCTATGGAATGTGGTGCTGAGTTTCTATTAGTCATTATAAAAGCACTATCTTTAGTAATTCCTGAAAAATATATGTTACAAGGTCCCTTTTTAACTAAAAATAATAGTATATATTTTCTTTTTGCCACCAAAAATTAGCAATTTAGGCGGAGTTGACTCCCCTGATTGGATCCCCTATTCGATGGAGCTTGTACGAGTCTTAACTGGAAGCATCGGTTACAACCATTGTCGTCATCTTGAAATTTCCAACTGATAATGTCATCGCTAACTCATGAATTTATGGGTCGTAATGTAAAATAACTGTCTCCCCCGACTCTTCTTAGTATTTTATTTTACGAATGAGTATATTTATGTTGCGGTATTACATATATCCGTACTTATCTCTGTCAGCAAAGTGACTTACCTCAAACTTACTGTACTTGATATTTCGACCATTCGGTCCAAGATCAATAACACAGGATGACAGTGTTTAAAATCAAACTCATTTTATTGGGAGCATCACAATAATTACAGCAGCGTGCTGTTTAAAGCAACTGATAATATAGTATTTACCAATTGTTATTGCACACGTCCAGAATAAATGACAAATATACAAGCTACTACAATATACTTGGCGGGTGATAATTCTTAAACAGAGGCGAGTTCTCAAGCTTATATGCTTACCCCGGCATTGTGTTACTTCGCGCCGTATTGCGACCACACCCCGAATACTAGACTGTTCCTAGTCATCGGTGTATCGAACAGGGGTTCTTTCCACTAGGCTGCTGGAAACTTCGGAATCATCGTGTATTTTGCTTCACTCCAGCTCACTCCCGTCCATACTCTTCCTAGAATCATTTCATTTACTACTAGAATCCTTCACCTTCTTCTTAATCTCTGCTATCCGAAATATATTCTTATTCTGCATTAGGACCATTAGGGACGCAAACAAGTCTGATTAGCTCGGTGAATGGTCTAACAACTGAACCAATTAGAATGATTAGTTTAAGTAAACATAAATTAAGATACAAATTGAGGAAATAATAATCGAAAGTCATTTAGACCTCACATTAAATATCTCCGAGAAAAACTGTTTACCCTGGTGAAATTTGTCTGAAATTTTGTTTGCTTGTTTTGGCCGTTGCATAACCTGAATTTAATAGGCCTCACAAAAATTTTACCCGATGCTTGAATGGAAACTTTTTAATGGCCAACTTATAGACAAGACAAGGTATTACATATCGTTCTAAAAATCAAGCCGAAATTTATACACCCGATATAATCACCCACTGCAGCCTTTTATATTATTTTCTGATATAATGAAATTGAACTACATTTTCTTTTAATCGCATGGAGAACACAAAAACAGCTGAGGTCTCGGCAATGCATAATAGTTTCTATCAAACAAATTCATTTTAAGTTGTTTTAATCATTCCTGAGATAGTTTATTCAGCCATTAATAACTCCAAAAAGTATTAAAACAAATGCCTGCATTATGCCATTAATTGCAATTGGATCAATTATGCAACAAACACGCTAAATAGTATTGAAGAGAAAATTATTGCGATGTACATCATTTGAAATAATCACCCCATTAAAACCATCCTTGATAGGAAATAAAACATGTTGAAAGACACTAATTAGTAAATAATCTAAGATAAATAATTAGATGAGTGTTATCAATTGTATAAAAATATTTATAATGCTAAATCTATGTAATAGTGCAATGTAATTATATTGTCAATTAACATTTAGTTCTTGCTTACATATTGAAAAAAATGCATGGTATGATTATCAAAATAAAACTTTTAAATGCTCCCTTATAGAAAGCAGTCATATGAATGTTAAGTGACTGCAATTGTGTCTAGGAAATTTGATTCCTCTTCTTCAGGTCAATCAGTATATTTTCTTAACAACCGCTGAGAAATAACTATACGGTGGCAGGTCAAGAAACAGTCGAATATATATATATATATATGTATATATATATATATATATATATATATATATATATATATATATATATATATATATATATATATATATATATATATATATATATATATATATATATATAAATATATATATTTGAAACAAGCTAGAGAGAATTCGTAGAGGGAGTAACATACATTGAAATCGAAACCTCAACCATAAACATATCAACACAGGTCGACACGGCAGCCTCACACCTTAACCCACGCAATTCGCCAAGCGAAAGAACAGACAGGCCGAATTGATATGGGATTTGGAATTAAACTGAGGAAAAAAAAATTAAATGAAATTAAATGACTAATAAAAATGAGGGAATGTTGATAAATTAGACGGAGGAAGAAATAGACAAATCTATATAAAAAGATAAATATAGAAAAATAACGAAAATAAAAATTATAAAGAGGGAAATATAACAAGCATCAGAGACATAAAAGTGGGATAGCTGTATTCAAAATCCGCGGAAATATGTAGCAAACAAGAACGACTTAACCGGCGTTGTCTGGATTTTAAATAAGCGTCCACTACGTATAAATAATTAAATAATTATCCGCTGCTTAAATAATACTTTTGAACACAATTTAAAATGGCTTCGATACGAAATATGCATGAATCAAATCGCACATGCTCTCCGAAAAATCAAAAAATATGATAGTCACAATTGACCGTATTTTTAATCCAGTATTTATTTAAATACGTTCATTTAAGAGAGCGGTCCACACCATAAACATTCGAAAGGCGAAATGATGGAAAACGTACTTTCAGAAGATGCAGAAACTTAAATTTTGGAGCAAAATTAATCGTACAATATCATAATGCAAGAAAATTACAGTTTGCAAAATGCATTATTATAAGAGTGTCGCGTACCAAAATATTCAATTTGCCTTATAAATAAGACGCACATTCATTAAAGTGAGATAAAGACATGGAATTGGGCCATTGTTGAATATTTCGATAATATCCATTGAAAGAATGAGGTTATTCTAAAATTTAAATTTGAGAGGACTGTTAAAATATTTGATATATAGACTGTTTATAAAAGTTACTTAGCAAGGATATACAAACTTAAATTTTTGTAACAATACAAGATATTTGATTGAAAATAAAGAAAAAAATCTCTGTTGCAACGATTTGCATTTTACGGGTGTCTCACATTGGAATGCTTGATTGGGCGAATGGAAAAGAAATACCAACTATTACGTTGTTATTGTTGTTGTTGTTGCTTATCCTCTTTAACAGATCTGACATAAGTCAGATCAACTCCAGTAGGTTGTTGACCGCCATGAAATCAATAACTAAAAGGGGGGCAGATGTCAAGTCCTCCTTGGAAAGTCCGACGCAACTCAGTATGTGCTCCGGGGAGGACGGTTGGACACAGCATTTATTGCAAGTGGGATGGATAATATTGCATACTATTACGTGATATAGATTAGCGGTTCTTACCCAGTGATACGCAAGAAGATAGCTGCTGGCAAGTGGATAGTATGTGCAATATACGGTATAGAAATGTTACAATCTTCTGAATAGCAGCTCATTAATATTTCCAGTAATAGAAATAACAAGAACGATCAATCATGCTTAAAGCATTGATTATGAAACACTTTCCAACTTCAATGCAATTTTATTTAAATATGTCTGAAATGCAATAAATTCCTCGGTAATATTTTAAAACTTATCACAATACTACAATAATTTATTATATTTGAAAACTTAAACATTCATAAAAAAATGAATTTCAATTAAATGACGGCATTGAAATATAAATTGCCCGGTTTAAACATCTCTAAATTGTGATACATTCCTCGGTAATAATTTTAGAATTATCATAATACTACGATAATTTTTTATATTTGAAAACTTCATCGAAAACAGCTGAAATTCATTCAAATGACGTCATGGAAAGAATAACACGCCTGGCTCTCTCTATAAAAGCATCATTTCATTCATAAATAATTTCCCATTCATGTCATTCATCACAATACTATAATAATTTATTTTATTTAAAAATTAAGACCATGGAGCTACAAGTAATTAAACTCTATGCCTAAAACTTCATCGAAAAAAATCGTCCTTCTCTTTGTAAAATCAATGAATATTTCATTCACATCAGCTACGCAGACTCCATGAACTAAATGATTTTGCGTTAAAGAAATACAGCAATTCTAATACAACTCATTCTACATATTTTGCTGTTTACATTTTACATAGGTGAAAAATAGGCTTCGTTGTAGAAATAATCAAATTTGGATGAGCATTTAAACTCAAATATATTGTAATTGCGTTGTTTCAGTATGTAGATGAACAGAATTTAAGTAAAAATATAGTGGTTTTAGGACGAATACAACAATCAATATGAATTAAAAGGAACATTAAAAATCACGATTTTGAGACAAGATGGATGCCATATATCATTTTGAAGTGGGTCACGTGATCTTTTCATATCGTGGTCAGGTGATCGCTTCATATAAGAGGTGTTATTATTATTATAATTTTTATTTACAAAACTACTGAATATATTTCGCTGAATTTTTTTTTATATATTTTATGGAACAATTTGAATATTACCTAAATTATTCGAAGCAATTTGTGAATTTTAAATCCGCTTTAAAAGTTTGAAAAATTAGGTCCCATAGGGCTCAATATAGTTCATTTTTTCAACCCGGGTTAAATCCAAAACTAATTGGGTGATATTATACATTTATATTTCCATAGGTCCTACAGACCGTCTGAACAACATACTAAAATTTCATTTTGATTAAGTCATTTTTACGGCAGTTATCGTGCTAACGGACAGACAGACAGACAGACAGAATGAACAAAGTCATAAACACTTTTCAACTTTGTTGTAAAATATTAAAAAGGCTGATTTTAACAGCAACTCTTAAGTCAACATCTAAATTAAAGAAACAAAATTCAAAAGAACTGGTATATTGTTAATATCATTTTGTTCGATGTTCTTTATGGGAAACATAATTTTTTCAATGCTGTCTATCTAAAAAACGAATATGAAACGAAACTCGACTTGGAGCCAAATTTAAGCTTAAAATTAAATAAAATTAAACGTGATATAAAGAAACCCACTTCTATCATACGAACATATGTATAACAATGAATCTTGTTAATTATATTGTTAATCAATAATCAAATTGTTCATAATATTGTTAATCGTATTTGTAGTATTTATAAATTATGTTCCTTTGATTTATTTGAAACGAAAAAATTCTGACAATATCCTCATTAAGTGTAGTTACACACAGTCTTGGTTTAACCATCCTGTGCATCTGTCTACTTCTGTTATATTTTTGAAAATACCGACGATTTAAAGTGTTTAAAATGTGTCTCTACAGTTAAAGTGTCATATTTTTGCTATTTCATTAATATCTGCTATCGCTCACCATCTTGTGGATCTGTCTACTTCTGTTATATTTTTGAAAATGTCGACGATTTTAAGTGTTGAGAGTGTTTCTCTACAACTGAAGTGTCATGTTTCTGAATTTTTGTTAAATATCTATATCCCTGTGCTTTTCAAGTTTGTTCTTCAAAAGATTTCTCCAACTTCAATATTCGTCGCAATATTTTGTAAATTTTATTTTTTTTTTCCAAATATCATCCACTTTCTAAATTTCTACCTTAATACAGTGTTGAAAATGTTTTTCGATTTCATCCTATATCTCTTTAAATAACTTAATAACCATGTAATGCCCCAATATTGTATTTCTATTATTATGCATGGTTCATGTTTGGCTACAGTCACCCTTGAGGTGGCACGATGTTATTCTTAAATTTTAAACATTTTCGATTTTTTTCTTAGATTTTCACTATGGTTACCGCATATTTGCTGGACCAAGGTTATTATTATTTTTTTTTAATTTGACCCTCTTTAACCCATCTAACCTTTTTGTAACCTATCAAGCTCAAGGTCTTAGCCCACCTTTGCTATTTTAATGTTTTTGTACTTAAACATTTTTTCCCTCATGCCTATCTGATAGTAATTTTTTCTTGTGCTATTACGATCTTATACTTTATTATTATTTGTGTGACAATATTTATTTATACTTATTGATAATTTCTAGAAAACATGGCTAGATCATTTGGATATAATTCCAAAGGATATCGATTTGTTAATAGCGCCTCGCCTACATCGATTCCATCTCACCAATCCTACCACATTTCTTTATCTAATATTTCTGATCATTTTACCCCCCACCCCTGGGGTCTGAAATGAACCCTGATATCGATAGCAAATCTTATGCTTCAACTGAGAGTACTAAAATTGTTCACAGACCCGCATATACTTGCTTACTGAATGAAACATCTCATAATAATAAAATTTATAATTTTTGTCCATGCAGAAGTTGTGTCAATACAGGAACTTTAAACCCGGATTCTGATGTTAACTCTGATATCGACACCAAATCTGATGCTGCATATGAGATCTGTAATTCTGGGACAGATTTTCTTCATAATATTATGTCTCTAATATGTCAAGAACTATCTCTTTAAATGTGTTAGATTGACACAAATTCATAAAAATTATTTTGAAAATAAATTCGACTCTCCGGATCAAGCCTATTCTGTTTTCGCCTAATAGTTAATTACTATAACCTCTTCTAATCCTACTACTGATTCCTTTTATAACTTGAAATCATCAGTTTCAAATGATATACTTTCATTAAAAAATTCTATTTCTGAATAAGTTGAGCTTCTCGCCAATAGCCTCAACAACAATCTATCTGAACTAATTTCTGATACTATTAAACATAACATATCATATCTTCCAACTTCTGATACTATTACTTGCTCTTCTACTTCCAAGCGACTTTACTCCAGCATCTTGCTTCAAGGTATCGATGATACCAAAAGCAGCCCGCAACTCAACATTGATCTTCTTTCTCTTTCTTTCCCAGCCGACATTACTGTATAGAGTATTTCTTCTCTAAACTCAGGTTCATTTAAAATCACATGTGAAGGAGCTTCTGCCACTAATCTCTTACCTATATTCCAACTTTCAGATAAAATTGAAGAAAAATTCACTATCAAGGAATTACCTACAAAGAAGAAACCTCTGATTAGTTTCAATATTCCTCCCAATTTTGAAGAAGAACATGTGTTCAATCTCGTCATTAAGAATAACCCATCTATAGTCTCAACAGATTTCAAGTTCATCAAAAAATTTTCAAACAAATTTGGTAATATTAGTTAAGTTTTTCTCATGACTATTTCAAATGCTGATCTTCTCCTTCCAACAAAAATAATTTATCACAACTTCTGCTATTTTACCATCAAGAAATTCATCAGCCCAAAAAGATTTTCAAAATGCCAATCCTTTCATACATCTACCTATTGTCCATTCCCAACTGGAAACTCTAGTAGATGCGCCAGTAAATTCCATACTTATAAAAATGCTCAAACTATGTTCTTAAATGTGTCAACTGCTCTGTTGTTAATCAAAAGGGCAAAACTTTACTTTATAAAACTGATCATGATTCCTTTGATAAATCTGCCTTCTCATCTTTAAAAAATGAATTTTCTCGAATTAAACTTCTACGAAAAGAACTTTCATTTTACTGTTAAGCTCTAATGGTATTTTTCTTAAACTTTATTTGTTCTTTTATTCATTCCAGTTCTAATTCGTCCTTGTGTCTGCTTGTAAATATTGTATATAGCTTTTCTTTTTCGGCTTTTTCCCATTTTTCTTTTTTTTTTCCAGCTCTTTTTCTCGATCTTCTTTTTGGGTCTTTTTCGGCCTCCTCCTTCTTCAGATGTCGTCCTTATATGCAAAAAATTTTATTTATGTTCTGGGTTTCCAACATTTCACACAGTCTTGGCTTCCTATTTGTATACAATATATTTTATTTACCTTTTTATACAAGTGATACTGAAATATTTTAATTTAAAGTTTGGTGGTACGCATTTATGGAAACGTTAAGAACCCCTGATGTAGAGAATAGAAATTTGGTTTACACGTGAACAGTTCGATAAAATCTACTATAATTCCAATTATTATAGATTTGCTTATTGTGAAACCAATAATATTCGACGGTAATGTTCGACCGACAATTCAAGCAATAAAATTTTTACAGTCTGACCTCATTTTTTTACTTGCTTGAGGGGCCTTTTCATAACATTCAAACAATATTACATAACATGAAATCGTAAAAAAAGTATTATGCAATAATAATTACATAAATTATTTTATGGCCACTTTCAAATAAGAGAAATTATCAGCAAAATTGCTGTAAAAGTGTTTTGGTGCTAAGAGCAAACCATAGCAAAATTATATAGGTAGAGTACAGATGGCTGGACCAACCTTAATGAACAAGATTAACATCATTTGTTATACGATTGCAAATGCCTTTTATTTTAGTTAAATTATTTTCTGTTATTAGTTCTTCTCATTGAAATGCAACTATTACATGCTTTTTAACAGTAAACTTAGCCTATCGTAATTGAATAATATATTATCATATTAATAATGTAATTAAAATTCGAAACTGTAACGCAATAAGTATAAATACCTAACCACCACTTTCCTTCCCTAATAAATTGAAAGTTCTGGCATTAATTTTGGTACATACAATATTAGACAAACTATCAAATTTCGTAGATGGCGTCATGTTTTATATAAAGAGTTTTCCCGCTTGTTATTTAAACAAATTTAAATTTTAATACATAATTATTTTAACACTGCCAGAATTTTTGTCATTAATGAATATTATCACAATACTTTGAAATAACATATTTATTTTTAAAAAGTATTTAGACAGGGATTTAAATTAAAATGTATGTATTAAATATAGCAAATAATCACATTGTATCCTTACAGATTTAGTTGTGTTGTTGATTCATTTTATTTTTAATTGGATTATAGCCACTCGGTGAAAATTTGTGATATGGGTATCAACTGACATTATTAATAATAATATATACGTATTAATATTAGCATTATTAATAATAACGTACGTATTAATGATAAGATGCACAAGACAACATATATAATAATCATAATATAAATTTTATTTAACAAATAAATCTCTCGTTTCCTGCATAAATATGTTTTCTTTCAAGTTAAATCCGCTTTAAATTATCTATCTCATTAAATACAGAAAAAAGTATGTATTATAACACGTTCTGAAAAACAAAATGCTTGATACGTGAAAAAAAAATATTTTTTTTAGCTTCATTTGATTCATTTATGTAATAGGATTATTGTTTCATCGGAGTTTAAGTGTTTTATAAAATTTTCTCCTTGTAATTTTCTTGTCAAATAAATACGTCATATTTATTTTTGAAAAGGATTAAATATTAAATTTGACGAAATTTATCTCACTTAATTAGCATATTTATTATTATGTTTTTCTATAAAAGATATAAACATTTTCTTATTCTTTATTATTTTTATTCTAAACATAAAGTATGTAAAGGTGTAGTCGTAGCGATGATTAATATTGACAATTGTCAGAAGGATCATAGATGCGCTTCGAAAATAAACACTTTGTTTTATTTATTTATTTATTCAATTTTGCAGCAACTACAGATTAAATCCAGTTACAGTAACCACACAAACATAAAAAGAACTGAACATAAAATACAAGAATACTAAGTGGTGTATTAAAAGAGACAGGCTATTTTAAAATCAGGAAGACTCAAATTAAAAATATCAATATTAGTACAATAGTTACTATGGAGATCAAGAAATTTATAGATAAAAAATATCTTAATAGTTTTGGTTTTGTTACACACTACGGCCGTCCAAATGGTTGCTCGTGTCCTCTGGATGAGTCGGACGGTCTGGGTCTTCTACACACTAGCTGAGTCCGGCCACACATATTGCTACCGTAAACCCTAGGGTTGGTCGTGTGGTCTGGGTCTTCAACACACTAGCTGAGTATGATGGTGGACTAATAATGCACTTAAATAATGCATGACGTTTATTGACAGAGTCAGTTAAACGTCAAATATCACTGAAATTTGTTAGACAATTTTATATATATTAGCTATTACTCAAGAACATTAGCACGTTGAGGAAGATTAAAATTGTTAGTTAGATATATTTTTAAATTGTTTTAGATAATATAATGACAAAATTATTGTTATGATTACAAGCCATATATTTTAATTATACGCTTTTCAGTTTGTATTCACCCTTCCATCGCTTATGGGCTACCAAAGGCAATTGTTAAAATATGTTTTACAAATTTGCATTTACATTTACAAATAATATTGCTGTTTTTCTGTATTTCTATATCTTTCATCAATCTATATAAATATTAGTTATGTGATGTGTTGGATCACTAAGGAAAGAGTAAAATTTAGATTTGTGTTACTCTACTTGATTACATAGTAGCCATTTTAAATCTTCCTGTAGAGAACCAGGAGGGGGTAGCCTCATTGCTTTATGGCTGCCGTAATCTTTTAGACTTAACAACAACATATTTGTGTATGGTCTTAACAACAACATATTTATGTTACAGTCTCTGAAATTAAAAAGGAAAGCTGTGACATCTATATATATATATATATATATATATATCAGAAAAATGGAATACTAAAAATAATCAATTCAAGTAATCGTGAAATATTAACTTCACCATAGAAGCAATACCACGGCCATAATGCCTATAAGAGAAAAGAACAACACCGACCCAAATTCGAAGATTGATCAAAATTAAATTCATCTTTAGGTCTGAGTATTTAATTCTAATTAATCCAAACAAATGCCTGTTTCAGATTGAGCAATATTACATTACTATAAATGCTCAAACTCAGACTACAGGCACCAAAAGATGAAAGATTGAAGATAAGAAACTTTAGCAAAAATTTGTATTACTATGAGGCAGTAACCCTCCTTCTTTCACCAAGTGTATATACGATCATCCTCAACAGTATGAAAAATATCTAGAAGCACCGGAATGAACATGACGAAATACAACCTAGGAGGCAGAACGAACAATCACAGCGACCCTTCCAGACCCGTCCAGTGAGTCAGAGCAATTGCCCATATAAGTAAGACAAAATATGAACATGAAGCATAGATGAAAATTCCTACTAAACAAGTGATTCGTAGAAGAAGTGGATTAACGAGAATGCCACTATACACCACTTATATGGGCGCTCAAATCGTAGTATCAAACTGGCTAAAGTTAACATTTTTTTCGAAAGTAAAATTCAAAGCATTAATATTAATCTATCTTATTTTCTGATTTTTTTATTTTTCTAATTTTTTCAGTTTCTAATTTTTTCATTTTATTTATTTATATAATTAATAAATAATTATAATTATTTTTTTGTTAGTCACTATAATTTGGAAAGTTGTCTTGGATGTTATCAAGTGGAAGTTGATATACTGAGTTGATAATCTTTATAACGAATTTGGGGCATTTGTATTTATAGGAACTTACTATTGCCAATTCTGAAAGAAGCATGTGTTTGGGTTAATTGGAGTTATATATAATATATATATATATGTATATATATATATATATATATATATATATATATATATATATATATATATATATATATATATATATATATATATATATATATACGAGTTGAGTCAGAACTCTTGGGCCAAATTTTAAGGGGTGATAAATCACATCTAAACAAGCAATTTTTGTCATAGAAAGCAGGGTCATAACGCAAGAGGTGAACCGCTAGGTGGTAGCTCATGAAATGAGTAAATGATGGCTCTCTCGTGAAAAAAGGAAACGCAAAAATGACAGAGTAGGCAAGAAGTACGTTTTACTGATAGAAATTGCAGAATGCATGGACAAAGTTACAGAAACTGCTCAAAAGGGCGATGCAGGCTTCACACCTGCGATGTAGCGAGCGGAGCACGTTAGCAAAAACACGCGGCATGTCTTGGATAACGCCGGCAGCAACAGCAATCCTAGCAACGAGGTCTTCATCGGAGTCGATGCGGCTATCGTAGATGAAACTTTTCATATGGCCCCATAAGAAAAAGTCGAGAGAGGAGAGATCAGGCGGTCGTGCCGGCAAAACTGTGGGACCGACCAATCCATTGCCCTTTGAATGTAACATCTAACGTGTGCCGCGCATGTACGCTGAAATGGGGTGGTACTCCGTCGTATTGGAACCACATACGTAATTTAATGTTGGTAGGGACATGTTGCAGTAACTATTGCAATACCTCCTGTAAAAGTAGAAGGTATCTTATGGCGTCCAGTCGGCATGGTAGAAGATATGGGCCACTCAAATGATCATGGACGATTCCAGTCCAAACATTTACGGAGAAACGCTGCTGGAAGGAATGGGGACGTGCGGCGTGCGGATTTTTAGATGCCCACATCTGAAAATTGCGCGTATTAAAAATGCCATCACGAGTAAAGGTGCATTCGTCCGTGAATAAAACATGTACACTAACATCAATATGAGCTGCCATTTGTTGCAGAAACCAGAGTGAAAAATCGACACGTGGCTGATAATCTGCTGGTGTCAAGGCTTGGACTTTCTGTGCATGGTAGGGGTGCAATATATAATAATCGGCAAACCGTTCTTTGGGACACATTTAAGGCATGGAAAAGTGCCCGCGTGCTACTTTCCGGACGATCTTCAACCCTCTGCAGAATGTTCTCTTCAACTTATGGCGTCCTCATACTCCTGGAACGTCCTGTATCATGCATACCCCTGACAAAGGAGACCGTTTCACACAGACACCGATGCAATCGCTGAAAGATCTGTCTGAAAGATATTGTCGGGAAACGCCCCAGCTATAGTCTTTGGGCTTTACGAGCATTCCCGTCCGCAGCACCATACATAAAATTCATGTCTGCCTTTTCCTGATTTGTGAAACCAGCCATAGCTTCTACAATCCACGGTAGAAATGACGATGAGTACGAAAAATCACTGCTTTATGTGTTTATTTCTTCCGAGCTTTTATTCTTTCTACCGTTTTTAACCAAAATTCTATCAACTAGAATAAACAATTAAAAGCTGTTGCCACAAGTACATAAAAATTGTTTGCTAACAAAATATTTTTTTTCGATTACTTTACAAGAGAATAGCAGTGGCGCTGCAAATTGGGGTTCGTTCGCAAGTTCCAATGTTTCCGCTACGATCGCATTTTTCGCAAAATGCTAATAGACTATCCAAAATGCGAAAATGAAACAAGAAGTTTTAGCTTTTTTGCTAAAGAAATTTTAAACTCAGCTTAAATCCTGGCTAGTTCTTACGCAGTCATCACTGCTTTCAATGTCAGCGACGTCTAGCGGTTCACTTCTTGCCCTTCGATCCTGCTTTGTGCGACAAAAAATGCTTGTTTAGATGTGATTTATCACCCATTAAAGTTTAGCCCAAGAGTTCCGACTCACAATGTACATATATATATATATATATATATATATATATATATATATATATATATATATATATATATATATATATATATATATATATATATATATATATAATGGCTCATCCTGGGCTGTCGTGCCAAATATGATGATATATATATATAATAAGAAAAAATGAGATTGAAAATGGATTAATACAATTAGAAGTTGTGTGTTTACGGGGTTGTAGAGAGGTCAAGGGGGATGGCGACCCCTTTTCTTGGTTTAAGCATTCTTTTAATCCCAGAAAACACTCCCAGAAACCACTACACGCCCGAAACAACAATAAACAGTATGTCAAGGGGAAAAAACGGAATCCCGAAATGCAGATCTTAAAGTCACAAGAACATGAAAGATCTTGAAGTCACAGATCTTAAAGTCACAAGAACATTAAAGTCACAAGAAATGCGCTAGTTCTGTACTATTGGCATGGGGCTGCCGCTCGAAAGTGGCGACGAATACCGTGCCTAAAACAATACGTCGAAGATTTTCGAATCGGTCTTCAAACAAGTGCACAGCTACACTTGGAGACCTTTCCTCACGAAATCAGAATTGAGTCTGATTTTTACATTTTAAAGTTGAGTCCCTCCAGATTTTTGAAACGGGGGAACAAAAATGGGGTGGAAGTCACCTCGTCTTCTCATTCGATATCTCACTACTGTGCAAGAAAAGGGCGGTTCAAGGTCGACTAATTTTACTGGCTTGCGAAATGACGCTCATTTCTTATACGTCCCAATGGAAAATGAAGACCGGAGGGGTTCCCCAACGAGAGGTCCTGGACCGGGCCTCCATGTGAGCCACACTTGACAGTGTCTATAAATTTCTAGAGATTTGTGGTTTTACAATTTGACATTTGTTACAAGCTCCTTTTTATGAAGACTTACAGCCACTGTCATGCGCATTCGAACCATGGCGCCATATCAGTCCCATTTTGTCTGTGAGGAGGCATCGCTATAGAACATACCATACACATTACATTGAGTAATTACTACTCCCGCATCCTTTCATTCCTGGGGCTAACTCGGGGCATGAAATATACTTGCACTTAATGTTGTGCTTGTATCTTATTTAGTGATCAAAAATCTTAAATCGTGGGTTTTAATGTTCTAAATGTTCGCTTCTTCACTGTACATACTTGCTCATTATTGAGAAGTTTACGGCTAACAAAAAACCCGAATTCTAAAATTAGGTCAATAGAACCAGAAAATAGAGAAATATAGGAGTTAGCTTTTTGTGGACGATCACTCACCTAGATCACCAGGTGCCGGTTTGTCATAATCATAGCATATTCAAAATACATGACATTTCCTATGAAAATACTGAATATTCTTAATAAAATCGCAATTTTCTTAAAGAAAAGTACGAAACTATGCGATTCGTCAGTTACGTGATTAGCAGTTCTGAATAGGCTCGAAATGAAATCGAATCACATTTTTTCCGACCGGCATGTTATGTTTCATCTTGGTACTTTTCGCATTAGGAGAAATATTTCTGCTGCGATGTTTTAATTTATTTCTGTAATAAAATTCCATCAGAAAATATAAGTGTGAAAATGAAAATATAAAATAAAAAATATGACGTATAGGGTACGCACATAATTTTTCGATATAACCCATTAAATATAAGCTTATCCAATTTCATAGATATAAATTGATTCTCTCAAGAAATATCGTGTAACTGTTTCGCAGTCAAATTACTCATATTACGAGAATTTAGAACTACTTTATTTACCAAATAAAATAAAATTACAAACTGAATTTAAGCTAAACTAATTTCAAATTAAAATCATTCATAACCGCAGATGTGTAAATGCATAAACCGGTTTCTGATGAGAAAAAATTTTAGTACAGAAAGACAAGAAAACTTACCAGAAAAGGCAACGACACCCTTTGCTTTACTGGCGTAATACAGATGCTTTCTTACCGTTTTAGTATCTTACCATCCCTTTAGGGTATAAAATCAGAGCAACTACAGTAGTAACGATCGCAACATTTCTTTGCCTTTATTGATGTGAGATAAACGCTTGTCATTGTTAGTGTGATTTTCATGTCTTTCCATCCTACAGAAAGATGCTGATTTTTGTCCCCAAAACAGATTGACTCTATAAATACATTGATTATACTAATACACGCGAAGTATTATTTTTTCAGATGTTCCTATTAAAAAAAATCCATTTAATTTTTATTATATGCATTTATCCATTTGATAACTGTAAATATAATCATTTTTACGATCTCTTCATTTTAGATTCGCAACGGGCAATTTCACAAGAAGTATGCACTTTGATGTTTTGTAAACTCTGCTACTCGATTTTGAATAAGACATACATATTAAATTAAATATAAAACAGTGCGTTTTTAACACATTTTAAAATAAATAGTGTTCATAAATGTTATTCTATATTATAAAAAAATAATCGTAAAAAATATGTTTTTCTTTAAAATTCGTAGAATTTTTACAATCTGTTCAATAACCAGCAAGCTTCTAATGCTTATAAACTAGAATAATACCCAAAATACTCAATTTCATTCAATTTCCTCAATTTATTTCAGAGAAATCCTGTAAACACATTCACAGACAGGCGAAAAGTCTACACTGACATCATTGAAAATAAATTATTCAAGGATACTCAAAATATATAGATAAAGAAAAGAAAAACAATCGGATTTTTATCCCACAAACAATATTTATCTTTTATATGTACTATATGTGTATTATAGGAAAAGTACAATGTAAATTTGCTGCGCTTTACATACTTAAGAGACACTTCTAAAATATCTTTGCAATTATTAATAACATTATTTGCAAAGCTCACTTGGCACATACTAATCATTTTAGAACCTCTATCGTCGGCGCACCGGAAAAAGTGGCCCTCTCTTCCACTAATACATGAGATCTTTGCTAATTTAACTATACCTGTGAAATTAAGGATATGATAAAGAGTCAAGTTATTAGTATATTTCTACTAAATTATTTAATTATGACAATAAGATTATTACGATTTTTAATGTGGCTAAATTTGAGGTACAAACTGTCAGATGAGAACATATGTTCAGTTACTCTTTTAATATAAAGTCATCACATTCCCTAAATTTTTAAAAGCTGTAGAGATTTGTTGAAAATAGATGCATTTGTATGATGAATAATTTTTAAATTGATATTTATAAGGTAAAGTTGTAATTGATAGCAATTGTAAATTTTTGAAATACATAATTTAATTTTAAATACTTAAATAAATTTTGTTGCATAAATTCAATAATAGTTCATCGAACATAGAAAATTCCAAAGAAGCTTTTCTATATGAAGAGCAATGTACGTGTTTTTTGGCCAAATGAACGCGAAGCGATGCGCAGTTCTACAAAATTGAGCTAAATATTTAATTTAGATACCAACAACAGTTTTACCAGTATTTTATTATTTTACAACACATATTATTTATTATTAATTCAAAGAAGGCTACATTCATGAAGCTGCTATCATTAGAAAGTAGATGAATGGACAGGTAGAATGCATAAGAATTTGAAAATCGATCAGAAATCTCATGCATGTGGCCATATGGTCTACTTCAAATACAGAAGGGGGATATCATTGTCTCATGTACGCAGCAGACGGAGAATTAATACACTCGCGCTCAATATATTCGTGATCAAGGAGTTCATTCAAAGACCTTCAGATCCATATGAGAACAGTTTAAATGAAATACAGATGGAAATCCTGGTATGTGTGCTACATGTTCGTAGTGTATCCGAAACAACTTTAGACAGTAACTCCCGGTCAATGAAGTAAATCCGGTCAAATAAGCTCTCGAGTGCTTAAAAATACAGAATAATGTCAGAATAATCTAATATAGATCTAAGCTCTTCAAGCATCCAACGAATAAAGCGTACTCGCAAAATCCTTTAAATGACAAGAAACTGATTTTTTACAGAGAAACTGGAGTTCTATGTCTTATAGAATATCTGGTTCATATATTTTGTAGATAACCTTGCTGCCCCAACCGGGAATCGAACCCTGGATATTCGAACTGACCAGTCGCCCCTCTACCGTGGCGTTATTGGGACGAAATTGCAAGTTCTTATTGTCAAAGTGAACTCTGCATTCTCCACTGTCTAATATAAGATTGACGTGCAACTGGCAATCTGACTGACCACCTCCTGCTATTTTTACCTCAGGTTAGTCTCCTGCAACTACTGTTTTTACCCAGATTAGCATCCTGCGTGGTCCTTATACTCTCAATTTGAAATCGGTGCTCAGTCTTCTAGAGTCCACTGAATCTGTACCAGTCATACTAGCGTCACTTTCAGGCATCCTACATATTTGGACTAACCTGCGAGGTTGATATGTTCCAGCTCCATTTTAAGGAACCTTGCTGCCCTAACCGGGAATCGAACCCAGGATCTTAGAACTGACCATCCCACGCTCTAACGTTGAGCTACTGGGACGAAATTGCAAGCTCTTATTTTCAAACTCCGCAGTTTTACAGTGTATGACTTGAACCTATATATCTAATTGACAATCTATTTGGTTTTAATTGATCAGTTAATTAACACTCACGTGTTGTTAGAGCTTCCATGATTACTTTGTATTCGAGATTCCTGGATCTAGAGCGAAAAGTCTTCATTTTGAAGTCGAAGACGTTTTCAGTTTGAAAATTACATGTGAAACAGCTTGTTTATGGTGTATCACTGTATGTCATATTATACCTACTACAATACATTCTCTTTACATATGTTTTGCATCGTACAGAAAGAAACCATAAAAAACAATGCAAGCATACAAAAACACCCTGGAGTTACATATACTAAACTCAAAGTGATACCATACTGTACTCTTATCCAGATGCTAATACATAAAGCATAGTATAAATACAATGTAAATTATAATAGGTTAAGGTAAATAAAATACATTACCTTACTGCAAGACGGAAGAAACAATTGTCACAATTCGACTAAATAAATATCATTTATTGAAGTTATCTTCACTCTTCAAAGAAGAAAGAGGGAATGGATGGAATTATCCTATCAAAAATCGAAACGCAAGGATACAATTGGATGCATGAGTATAGAATGTCTAGCTATCACTTCGAATTTAGTACACCATTAAATGAAATTCCATAATTCTTCCGACTGGTGTGCTACGGGTAATTTAATTAATTTTCGCAAACAGGAGCGACTCCTGGGGGGAACTCAACATGTTTCATTTCAATTGGTAAAAATTTTGAACGATTCACTTATTTGTATGAAAAAAGAGTTGTACGAAAACACAAAATAATGTGCATTGAAAAAAATGCGTAAGAAAACACAAAAAATGCTGCATTTCGTTCCATTACAGCATTTTAGTTACTTCAATTCTCCCTATTTAATTTTTCATCCATTAATTTCTGAAATCTATGCGGCGGTTTAGGCTAGAAAATCTGGATACGTAAAGTAAAAAAAAATATATGTATAATTGATTAAGTACGTATACATTCTTAAAACATAGTTGAAAGAATAATATATGTCGTACACTCCTATTGCAGATGATATTATCCATGGATTGGTTAGGAACTTATTATATTGTTATCAGCAATATGAGTCTATTCTAAATAGATGTTTTTATCAAGGTTGACCAAATGATTGCGAGTTAATCTATATAATAACTATATTGTTTGCATGTTTTTATACCTTCCAGGAGCCCCCTGACGCAGAAGACAGAGTCTTTAGACACCGGCTACTGTCCTTACACCTTTCTGGTAGGTCGGATGGTTTGGGTCTCAATAACAACAACACCGGCTACTGTCCGGTAGTCCAATTTGCTACTTAAGTCCTAGCATGAGTCGGTAGGTCTGGGTTTTCGACACCGGCTACTGTAAACCTTTGGGTCAGAAGAGTGGTCTTTGTCTTCAACACATAACGCATCAGCCATGGAATAAAACCTAACAGAGCCGGATTTCAGACTATTCCTTCGTGATTTCCAGCTCTGGTAACATATAATTCCGAATATTTACAAAAGTATCTATAGTATTGGTCTATATATCGATAATTATATCGATCACTATCGTAAGTATAGATCACTGTATCATTGATCACTATAGTATATATCGATCACTATATATCGATCGCTGTAGTATAATAAAGTATCGATCATGGATCAGTTCTTAACACAGCTGGCTTTTTGATATCGTCCCATAGAGGCGAATTAAAGGGGGTATATTTTCCATGCCCTTTAAATACCTTCGGCAACCTAGAGAGCTGAATTTTGCACACTTATGGAATCGCCCACAATGAATAATCTAATAGAAAGCTATTTTCTGTTTATTTCTCTAGAGGCAGATAAAATCGTGAGGGTTCGAAAAGTCTTTCCTGACACCTCTTCCCCGCACTGATAATCTAAAAAGCTGAAACTCTTTACTACACACTTATAGTACACACTTACGCAGTTATATTTTCTTTCCTAGTAATTGCCCTACACCCTTTGGAGGAGCTTGACGGTCTGGGTGAAGAAAGTAATAATAATAATAATAATAATAACAATAATAATAATAATAATAATAATAATAATAATTAAAACAGTTATAGCACAGGACAGAATCTAAATGAGCAAATTTTCATTTGAGATGATGATTTTTGAGGCTAAACGCCACACACTGTTACTCGAAATAAAGCATAAACTGTAAGTTGCAACTGTTCTTAATGAAAGTGTTAGTTTAACTGTGTTTGCCAGACCTAAATATTAGTCCAACACAAACCCCAATTCTAATGTTCGATTTCATTCCAATATTTTCCTTATATACTTACTATGCATTTGACCGAAAGTAAAACAACATTTATTACAGTGCAACAGTATACATGTCATTTAATATAGTTCTCTCCTTCTTTTCAAAGAAATGAAACAGTCGATGATCGAAATTACGGCTGCGAAATGTCCCTAAGCAAAACGAACCGATCGATACAATACTACTGGATCTCATTCTGTTACATCACTTTGGATTTGGCGCATCATCAAATCACATCCCGTAATTTTTCCGACTGACGTGTTACGGTTAATTGAGTTACTCTTCGCAATCTGGCAGGAACGGCTGTCGGAAGTATGATATGTTCAGTTTATTTTATGAAAACTTTTGCATCATCAATTTATATGGGTGAAGGCAGTCTAGCAATATTTTTATAATACATATGAGATTCGAACATTTTTTCTTTGGCCGTTATTTCAGGGTAATTAAGTATAAGTTTTATAATTTATAAATTGTGCTTTGGCGAAAATTATTTTATTTAAAATATATGATGTTGTAATCCTTTGATTTCCCAACAAACTCAAATGTAAATACTAGTCCAACACAAACTCGAATTTTAATTTTTGATTTCATCTCAATACTTTCCCTATACACGTACTATGCATTTGACGGGAGGTAAAGCAACATTTGTTACAGTGCAACAGTATAAATGTCATTTAATGAAGTTCTCTCTTTCTTTTTCCAGAAGTAAAACAGTCGATGGCCGAAATTACCACTGCGGAATGCCCCTAAGCAAAACGAATGGATCAATACAATAATACTGGATATCATTCTGTTGTAATCACTTCGGATTTGGCGCATCATCAAATCACATCCCGTAATTTTTGCGACTGGTGTGATACGGTTAATTGAGTTACTCTTCGGAATCTGGCTGGAACGGCTGTCTGAAGTATGATATGTTTAGTTTCTTTCCATCAATGTATATGGATGACGGCAGTCTAGCAATATTTTTATAATATAAACATCGAAAATTATTTCTTTGGCCATTATTTCAGGATAATTATATATAAGTTTTATGATTTATAAAATGTCCTTTGGCGAAAATCATTTTGTTTAAAAAAATTGATGTTGTAATCCCTTGATTTCCTAACAGATTCAAATTTAAATACTACTCCAACACAAATTCGAATTCTAATTGTAGTGAAAATATTACCCACATTAACATTCATAGTTTGGAAATTTGGAATAACGTGTTCGTGAATCTTAACATCCGTACATTGCTATCGTGCCGCAAAACCCACTGTGAGACCATGGGATAATTATGTAGTTTTAATATTACGAATATTTTTATATGATGTATACTGCGAAACAAAGCGCAGACTCATTGGCGCTTATTTACGACAGTCCTGGCCTGGGAGGTGATGACCCCAATAAATTCAGTGTACATAAATTGCAGGTGTGGCTCAGTTAGAACTTATATTAATTTTGAAGCCAAGGCGTAAACTATGCAGATTAGATAAAAAGGCGGCCAATGAAGAAATGTTGTTGCTTCGCTCTGATGATCAACCAATAAGAGATACGGAGGGCGTATCTAGACCTCGGGCGAAATGATGTGGCAACAAGCACAGAAATTTCAACATATATGCAGTTAATTCAGACTGACAGGCTAAGAGTGTTGTGAATTACAAAAATAGATATGAAAGTAATGATATTCGATAATGAGAGTCCTAAAAGGTGTATACAAAATGTTCAGGAAAGTGCTTTATAGAATTGAGGCAGTGACCGTTTAAGAGTGTGGTATTAAATACAAATGGAAGCAGTAGCCATCCACGAGTGTGCTTTCAAAGTCAATTGGAGGCTAGGCATGTCCAAGATGACGACAAACAGAGATATGTGCAAATCTGCATTTATAAAAGGTCGATTATGGATTTGGGCTTTGGATAAAAATCCTGGTCTCACGCTTGCAATTTCTCCTTAGGAGTGTATATATAATTAATATAAGTTTAAGCGTTATCATAATATGTGTAATAAATAATGTTTATATTTAAAGTTAAAATTGTGGAATTGAATGTGAATATGGTAATTAATAATTATATTTTAGGCATTCTTACGAAGAATTAATGGTTTAATCGTAATCATAATATGTGTAATAAATAATGTTTGTTTTTAAAATTAAAATTGTGGAATTCAATCTGTGTATGTTAATTAATAATTATATTTTAGGAACTCGTACAAAGAATAAAGGGTAATTTAAGATCAATAATAATTAAGAATGATAATTCAAACCAAAGAATTATTTGTATATTTAGAAAAGTATAAGTAGTTATAAAAGGGGCTTTCACCGGCGGATCGGGGAGGTGGTGCCCTGTGGTGCCAGAGGAGGCCCTCTTTGGGAGGATGCCCCCCTCCCCTCTTTTGGAAGTTTGGTGAGGTGGTGCAGCACCGGATGCCTCTTTCGGAAGAGGGCAATTGCGAAAGTCTTTCACGGAGGCCTGATGACTCATACGGAGTGAGTTTCACTCCGAGTCTTCAGAGGGAATGTCACAATCGCTGACCTGAGGAAGTGGTTTCAAGCGATGTCGCAATCAGCGACTGACCTTTGACCTGAGGAAGAAGTTTCAAGGGATGTCGCAATCGAACAATCTGGAAATGACGTGTCGCGCCTTGGAGCTCCTTAGCACACGTCCTCCCTCTCTGCTGGTCAGCGACAGAGTGAAAGATCTTATCAGCGTGACGTAGTTAAAGCGCCCTCTGGCGAATTTTGATGAAGTGCTGCCATCTATCGGCATTTTTTTTTTCCAAAAGAAATTAATGTTTCACTTGTCAGGAGCTGGATTCGATCTTGGGTCCAACTGATTAGAAGTCGCGCGTCTTACCATCGTGCCAAAGCACCCGTGCTTTATAGGCAGTTAACTTCGAAGTGTACCTTATCAGTGGAAGTTAGATTATTTTTCAAAGTTCATTCGAATAGCGATGCAAGGGTGCGTTTTAAAACAGAATGTTACGGAGTGAATATAAATATGTATATTATAACACAATGATTTTTTTTAAAACAAATGTATACACAAACTTTAAAAACACGAATGTAATAATTAGCTAAAATTGTGTTCAGTGGACACGAAACTTGTATTCAGTGAATACTATTCTGAGTGTTGTGTATCTAAAAACAAATGTATACACAAACTTTAAAAACACGAATGTAATAATTAGCTAAAATTGTATTCAGTGGATTTTTTTTTTTTTTAAATAAATCAATACGATTTTTATAATAATAACGAAATGATTTCGAATATTTAAAAACAAATTGATTACGGATGAACACACAAATTGTGTTCCGTGAATACTATTCTGAGTGTTGTGTATCTAAAAACAAATGTATACACAAACTTTAAAAACACGAATGTAATAATTAGCTAAAATTGTATTCAGTGGATTTTTTTTTTTAAATAAATCAATGCGATTTTTATAATAATAAGGAAATGATTTCGAATGTTTAAAAACAAATTGATTACGGATGAACACACAAATTGTGTTCCGTGAATACTATTCTGAGTGTTGTGTATCTAAAAACAAATGTATACACAAACTTTAAAAACACGAATGTAATAATTAGCTAAAATTGTATTCAGTGGATTTTTTTTTTTTTAAATAAATCAATACGATTTTTATAATAATAACGAAATGATTTCGAATATTTAAAAACAAATTGATTACGGATGAACACACAAATTGTGTTCCGTGAATACTATTCTGAGTGTTGTGTATCTAAAAACAAATGTATACACAAACTTTAAAAACACGAATGTAATAATTAGCTAAAATTGTATTCAGTGGATTTTTTTTTTTTTAAATAAATCAATGCGATTTTTATAATAATAAGGAAATGATTTCGAATGTTTAAAAACAAATTGATTACGGATGAACACACAAATTGTGTTCCGTGAATACTATTCTGAGTGTTGTGTATCTAAAAACAAATGTATACACAAACTTTAAAAACATGAATGTAATACATAGCTAAAATTGTGTTCAATGAACACACAAATTGTGTTCAGTGAACAGGATTCGACCATTCTGAGTGTTGTGTATCTAAAAACAAATGTATACACAAACTTTAAAAACACGAATGTAATAATTAGCTAAAATTGTGTTCAGTGGACACGAAACTTGTATTCAGTGAATAGGATTCGACCATTCTAAGTGTGTGTGTGTGTGATTTTTGAAAAATAAATCTAAAAGTATATAAAATAATAATGAAAATTAGAACTCACAGAACGACCTCTTCACTACCCGCTAGTCAAACTTCAAATGAGTGATACACTCTCATTACGCTATTAAAAATTAGATATTATCTATAATGACGTCAGCAGTATGAGGTGTTGCCACCTATTTTTTCTAATAATATATTTTAATAGTTGGATACTTCAAGGGTCTGATTTGGTACACGTAATCTGAAATACATCATTTTAATGATATTACGCATTGAATATGATTCGGCCATTTTTAAAATGGTGGATGTAATTGAAATATCGAAGTTTAGAATTTAACAAACTAACGAATTTTCACCCCCAAAAATTTTAGCATTCAGTTTAAATAAAACCCAATGAATATGATATCACCATTTTAACATCGTAATTTTACTACCATTATAGAACTTAGAAGTGAGTGTACATTATTTTTTTCAGAACACCAACACATTTTAAAATCTATTGAATAGGAATAGACCATTTTGCACATACATGTACCTAGATTTCAACACCCGGTATTAAAACCTGCTAAACATGAAACGAGTAAGTATTGTGTGAGATTTTATCACACTAACTTTCAAACTTTTTAAATTTTTAAAAATGTCCGAAATAGTTGTATTTCATCGGTAGACATAAATTGTATGGAACACATTTTTATGAAAAAAAATATCTGTTTCGACAGCTTTTAAAAATAGATTTCTACAGTTGTACACTATGGTTCTAGAATTTTCTAAATACGAATCGACTGTTTGAATGGTGGTTTTACCGATGCAAATATTTACAGGACAAATATTTCAATGAAACCGAACTTAGTTGAAGCTTCTAAGTTTGAATATTTAGAATCATTTCATATAATTTTTATATTCACATTGAAAATAGTTAACAAAATTGGAACTCACGGAGCGACAACTTACTGTCCACACTCCAAATGAGTGATACACTCTTATTACATTATTAAAAATTAGATCTTATCTATAATGATGTCATTATGTTGCCGTATTGCCACCACACAATTATTCTTTCCAAATTATGCATTTTTTTTCTTTTTTCTTTTTAATAACTTGCTACTGTCTTATGCTATCCATTTTTTTTTTTTTTCATATAAGCAGATATTCCATATACCTTCTAAATGTTAAGTTGTAATTTAAAAAAAAAAAGCATTAGAGGTGTATTTTACGTCTGAATTCGTCCAAGTGGAAATCCGACAATTGCAAATGCATGATTGCATCCTCACATTTCAATAGACACCACTAAAATGTGTGGATCTTATTTTGAAAAAGCTGCTCTCAGAAAGAATATGTATATGAATACATATTTTCCATAAATATACCCCCTCCCCCCCCACAATACACACAACATGCAGGCCAAAGACTCACCCAAAATACATTCCAAATCGGCTCTATAGCTTATCGCGCTTATCAGTGTAACAGATAGTGACCCAATGTTCATGTTCGCAAAGCGAGTTAATTGCAATGTTATTGTTTTAAGCAGTTCCCATATTTAAATGAAAAATTTATCAAATTATACAATACATACAAGAGCTGGAAGATCATAGCATTTCAATATTATAGAATACTCACGAATGTTTTTTTTTTTTCTCCATTTAAAATTATCAAATTTTAATGCAATTTGACAAAAATTGCACAATACTTAGTGTATGACTATCAAATAAGAGCTAGGTTTTATTGTTACAACAACGTTTAAGATCATTAAACGAGTATATATATATATATATATTTTTTTTAAAAAGAAGAATAGTATATAACTTACTGTTTTTAAGGATATGTGATTGTTAACATTGAATTTAAATGAAAGAGTGACCCTCTGAGACAAGTACAGTACATTGCAATATCATTAAAAAATATGAAAGATATGCAATTAACACCTTAAAAGAAACATGTAATGAGTTATCTTAATACGAGACATTATTGACATGCACATAGAAATGTCACAATTTTGTGGCTGTAGGTGCTCCATAAGACCTCTCTGCTCTTAATAAATGATCCCATTTGAATGTACATATTTAACAACACACAGAAAATGACAGGACCACAACAAAATTTTACACCTATTACAGAATAACTCCCAACTTCGTAGATTTTTAAGAAACTACAGTCGAATTTTCACCGATTCTTAGAGATTGAAACACAACATTGTTTATGAATCTTCATACTTTAGAGAATGGAACATAAATTAGCATTTATTTTGAATGAATTCAGAATTTTGACATTGATTATAAATTTATGATTTAAACTCTGTAAAGTGTAAATATCTTTTGTCATGAAACTCACACTGTAGACATTTGATATGATTCGAATAAATCTATTTTTAATTTTTTATATTTTATTTTAAAAAGTGAGATTAGTAAACCTGTTACACTTGAATGCATAGATACATAACTCACAACAATATAACATTTCTTAAATGGAACATGCTAAAAAAAAAAAAAAAAAAAAAAAAAAAAAAAAAAAAAATAGCTAATGAGTATAAATAAGGAATTCAATTTGAAAGATAACAACCATTTAATGAATCTATTATTAATGAAATACACATTAACCATTATCACTTGTACATTTAAACAAATAAGTTAAAATAATTTCCTTATCGCACTTTCATAGTCCTCTGATTTGAATGACTCGAAAAAATTTCTATCATAGCAGTAAAAGACTTCTTCACCACGCAACAAAACTTTCTTAGCAATGTTATTAATGTCAAGATTTAGAAGTACTTGTTCAGACACTCTGTCAAACATTTGTAATGGAGTGCTGTAAAGACATTCATGGTAACTTAAATCTGCAACTTGACCAACACAGCCAACACATTTGAAAAGTTTTCTTACATGACACATGACGTTGTCATGAATACAAGAGATTAATTGTTCGAATGCAAAATTTTTGTCACAAATAAGTGATGGTAGAAAGATTATAGTGTTCTTTATTTTTAATATTTGAGTAGGAAGCCACTCTATAAATATACTTTCTCGAAGATGTATACTAATGTTGTTAACACTATTCTGTAAACATGCTATTTGATTTTTATCTAAGGTAATATGACACTGTGTTAGACAAAATTTTGAATCATATAATTGAATTATTTTCTGCAGATGCAATTTTCCGTTGTCATTGAAACAGAACAACTCATTGCGACTGACGAAAGAGGTATCTGCATATAGAATATTGAACGACCACAATTTTTGAGAAAATTCACTCCATGTAGCCGGTGACAGTGTAACACCTTCACGCGTAGGCTGTAATTCATTTCGATCGTTAGAGAGATATTTCCATATATACACTTTTAACTTCCCATGACGAAGTTTCAAATACACATACACATTAGAACCTAAATGCCAACGACGGAGTGCATCTTGCATAAAATCTGAAGAAGTAGATTCAGTCGAAACTGATTCTGCATTGGAAGATAACAGTCCACTATGTGTTAGAGCACAAGAAAGCAGATCATGAGTTGAGTTTTGAACCTCGGTGAGAACTTGTGAATTGACAACGGTAGATGTTTCTGCTGGGGTTTTGGAAGACATAAGATAGGTTTCTAACCAATCCACAGCAAATTTTTGTGAGGGTGAATTAATCACATCTAAGACAATGTCCACAGATTTTGTTTCTTCTAGGGCAGGAACAGTCAACTCCGCACAATTTACACTAGAAATTATTTGCTCGAGTGATGGCATACTTTGAATTTTAGACATTCTTTTTAGATAGTAACATCCAACTACGACATTCACAGTATAAGATTTATTTTTAAAACACTAACATCTTAAAACATTATAATTTTGTCACAGCTATGAGCGAAGCAAACCTATCCACACAACCTCCAAAGTTGAAATGACTTATCAAACAACTTCATAAGTATAATCACGTAACCTAAATCGAGTGTCGTGTGCAAACAGATCACATAAGATATGAAGTGATTAGAACTTATAATTTTTAATGAATCGTACAACATTAGATTGTGGTAAATACAATTGTTATCTACATGAGAAAATTTCTATATTATTTCATTCAGCTTCGAAATCATAGAGTGAAAATATGTACCAAACTTACTTAAAGTTCCGAATTTTAAATCACATTAACATTATATACTTAGAAAAATTTTATATATATTTTTATAACTTTAGGTGATATGTATCACGCGGAATATACAAGAATAACTACCAAAAACACGAAAATAACTAACAGTATGAGGCCTTCACAAGTCGGCATCCAAACTAGAAATGAACGATAAACACACTAATTGCAACAATTAGATGAGAGCTTATCAGTTCTTATCTTATCTAAGATTCCACATAAAATGACGTCATCACTCCAAAGTTCACAAGATGACGTCATTGGTCCAAGGTTCGCAAGATAGCCATTTGGCCTTTTAAAATTAAGAAGTAATTAAAATTTTACTATCGATTTTGGCCAAAAAACACCACTTCATGGCCAAATGGCTATCTTGCGAACCTTGGACCAATGACGTCATCTTGTGAACTTTGGAGTGATGACGTCATTTTATGTGGAATCTTAGATAAGATAAGAACTGATAAGCTCTCATCTAATTGTTGCAATTAGTGTGTTTATCGTTCATTTCTAGTTTGGATGCCGACTTGTGAAGGCCTCATACTGTTAGTTATTTTCGTGTTTTTGGTAGTTATTCTTGTATATTCCGCGTGATACATATCACCTAAAGTTATAAAAATATATATAAAATTTTTCTAAGTATATAATGTTAATGTGATTTAAAATTCGGAACTTTAAGTAAGTTTGGTACATATTTTCACTCTATGATTTCGAAGCTGAATGAAATAATATAGAAATTTTCTCATGTAGATAACAATTGTATTTACCACAATCTAATGTTGTACGATTCATTAAAAATTATAAGTTCTAATCACTTCATATCTTATGTGATCTGTTTGCACACGACACTCGATTTAGGTTACGTGATTATACTTATGAAGTTGTTTGATAAGTCATTTCAACTTTGGAGGTTGTGTGGATAGGTTTGCTTCGCTCATAGCTGTGACAAAATTATAATGTTTTAAGATGTTAGTGTTTTAAAAATAAATCTTATACTGTGAATGTCGTAGTTGGATGTTACTATCTAAAAAGAATGTCTAAAATTCAAAGTATGCCATCACTCGAGCAAATAATTTCTAGTGTAAATAGTGCGGAGTTGACTGTTCCTGCCCTAGAAGAAACAAAATCTGTGGGCATTGTCTCAGATGTGATTAATTCACCCTCACAAAAATTTGCTGTGGATTGGTTAGAAACCTATCTTATGTCTTCCAAAACCCCAGCAGAAACATCTACCGTTGTCAATTCACAAGTTCTCACCGAGGTTCAAAACTCAACTCATGATCTGCTTTCTTGTGCTCTAACACATAGTGGACTGTTATCTTCCAATGCAGAATCAGTTTCGACTGAATCTACTTCTTCAGATTTTATGCAAGATGCACTCCGTCGTTGGCATTTAGGTTCTAATGTGTATGTGTATTTGAAACTTCGTCATGGGAAGTTAAAAGTGTATATATGGAAATATCTCTCTAACGATCGAAATGAATTACAGCCTACGCGTGAAGGTGTTACACTGTCACCGGCTACATGGAGTGAATTTTCTCAAAAATTGTGGTCGTTCAATATTCTATATGCAGATACCTCTTTCGTCAGTCGCAATGAGTTGTTCTGTTTCAATTACAACGGAAAATTGCATCTGCAGAAAATAATTCAATTATATGATTCAAAATTTTGTCTAACACAGTGTCATATTACCTTAGATAAAAATCAAATAGCATGTTTACAGAATAGTGTTAACAACATTAGTATACATCTTCGAGAAAGTATATTTATAGAGTGGCTTCCTGCTCAAATATTAAAAATAAAGAACACTATAACCTTTCTACCATCACTTATTTGTGACAAAAATTTTGCATTCGAACAATTAATCTCTTGTATTCATGACAACGTCATGTGTCATGTAAGAAAACTTTTCAAATGTGTTGGCTGTGTTGGTCAAGTTGCAGATTTAAGTTACCATGAATGTCTTTACAGCACTCCATTACAAATGTTTGACAGAGTGTCTGAACAAGTACTTCTAAATCTTGACATTAATAACATTGCTAAGAAAGTTTTGTTGCTTGGTGAAGAAGTCTTTTACTGCTATGATAGAAATTTTTTCGAGTCATTCAAATCAGAGGACTATGAAAGTGCGATAAGGAAATTATTTTAACTTATTTGTTTAAATGTACAAGTGATAATGGTTAATGTGTATTTCATTAATAATAGATTCATTAAATGGTTGTTATCTTTCAAATTGAATTCCTTATTTATACTCATTAGCTATTTTTTTTTTTTTTTTTTTTTTTTTTTTTTTAGCATGTTCCATTTAAGAAATGTTATATTGTTGTGAGTTATGTATCTATGCATTCAAGTGTAACAGGTTTACTAATCTCACTTTTTAAAATAAAATATAAAAAATTAAAAATAGATTTATTCGAATCATATCAAATGTCTACAGTGTGAGTTTCATGACAAAAGATATTTACACTTTACAGAGTTTAAATCATAAATTTATAATCAATGTCAAAATTCTGAATTCATTCAAAATAAATGCTAATTTATGTTCCATTCTCTAAAGTATGAAGATTCATAAACAATGTTGTGTTTCAATCTCTAAGAATCGGTGAAAATTCGACTGTAGTTTCTTAAAAATCTACGAAGTTGGGAGTTATTCTGTAATAGGTGTAAAATTTTGTTGTGGTCCTGTCATTTTCTGTGTGTTGTTAAATATGTACATTCAAATGGGATCATTTATTAAGAGCAGAGAGGTCTTATGGAGCACCTACAGCCACAAAATTGTGACATTTCTATGTGCATGTCAATAATGTCTCGTATTAAGATAACTCATTACATGTTTCTTTTAAGGTGTTAATTGCATATCTTTCATATTTTTTAATGATATTGCAATGTACTGTACTTGTCTCAGAGGGTCACTCTTTCATTTAAATTCAATGTTAACAATCACCTATCCTTAAAAACAGTAAGTTATATACTATTCTTCTTTTTAAAAAAAAATATATATATATATACTCGTTTAATGATCTTAAACGTTGTTGTAACAATAAAACCTAGCTCTTATTTGATAGTCATACACTAAGTATTGTGCAATTTTTGTCAAATTGCATTAAAATTTGATAATTTTAAATGGGGAAAAAAAAAAAACATTCGTGAGTATTCTATAATATTGAAATGCTATGATCTTCCAGCTCTTGTATGTATTGTATAATTTGATAAATTTTTCATTTAAATATGGGAACTGCTTAAAACAATAACATTGCAATTAACTCGCTTTGCGAACATGAACATTGGGTCACTATCTGTTACACTGATAAGCGCGATAAGCTATAGAGCCGATTTGGAATGTATTTTGGGTGAGTCTTTGGCCTGCATGTTGTGTGTATTGTGGGGGGGGAGGGGGTATATTTATGGAAAATATGTATTCATATACATATTCTTTCTGAGAGCAGCTTTTTCAAAATAAGATCCACACATTTTAGTGGTGTCTATTGAAATGTGAGGATGCAATCATGCATTTGCAATTGTCGGATTTCCACTTGGACGAATTCAGACGTAAAATACACCTCTAATGCTTTTTTTTTTTAAATTACAACTTAACATTTAGAAGGTATATGGAATATCTGCTTATATGAAAAAAAAAAAAATGGATAGCATAAGACAGTAGCAAGTTATTAAAAAGAAAAAAGAAAAAAAATGCATAATTTGGAAAGAATAATTGTGTGGTGGCAATACGGCAACATAATGACATCATTATAGATAAGATCTAATTTTTAATAATGTAATAAGAGTGTATCACTCATTTGGAGTGTGGACAGTAAGTTGTCGCTCCGTGAGTTCCAATTTTGTTAACTATTTTCAATGTGAATATAAAAATTATATGAAATGATTCTAAATATTCAAACTTAGAAGCTTCAACTAAGTTCGGTTTCATTGAAATATTTGTCCTGTAAATATTTGCATCGGTAAAACCACCATTCAAACAGTCGATTCGTATTTAGAAAATTCTAGAACCATAGTGTACAACTGTAGAAATCTATTTTTAAAAGCTGTCGAAACAGATATTTTTTTTCATAAAAATGTGTTCCATACAATTTATGTCTACCGATGAAATACAACTATTTCGGACATTTTTAAAAATTTAAAAAGTTTGAAAGTTAGTGTGATAAAATCTCACACAATACTTACTCGTTTCATGTTTAGCAGGTTTTAATACCGGGTGTTGAAATCTAGGTACATGTATGTGCAAAATGGTCTATTCCTATTCAATAGATTTTAAAATGTGTTGGTGTCCTGAAAAAAATAATGTACACTCACTTCTAAGTTCTATAATGGTAGTAAAATTACGATGTTAAAATGGTGATATCATATTCATTGGGTTTTATTTAAACTGAATGCTAAAATTTTTGGGGGTGAAAATTCGTTAGTTTGTTAAATTCTAAACTTCGATATTTCAATTACATCCACCATTTTAAAAATGGCCGAATCATATTCAATGCGTAATATCATTAAAATGATGTATTTCAGATTACGTGTACCAAATCAGACCCTTGAAGTATCCAACTATTAAAATATATTATTAGAAAAAATAGGTGGCAACACCTCATACTGCTGACGTCATTATAGATAATATCTAATTTTTAATAGCGTAATGAGAGTGTATCACTCATTTGAAGTTTGACTAGCGGGTAGTGAAGAGGTCGTTCTGTGAGTTCTAATTTTCATTATTATTTTATATACTTTTAGATTTATTTTTCAAAAATCACACACACACACACTTAGAATGGTCGAATCCTATTCACTGAATACAAGTTTCGTGTCCACTGAACACAATTTTAGCTAATTATTACATTCGTGTTTTTAAAGTTTGTGTATACATTTGTTTTTAGATACACAACACTCAGAATGGTCGAATCCTGTTCACTGAACACAATTTGTGTGTTCATTGAACACAATTTTAGCTATGTATTACATTCATGTTTTTAAAGTTTGTGTATACATTTGTTTTTAGATACACAACACTCAGAATAGTATTCACGGAACACAATTTGTGTGTTCATCCGTAATCAATTTGTTTTTAAACATTCGAAATCATTTCCTTATTATTATAAAAATCGCATTGATTTATTTAAAAAAAAAAAAATCCACTGAATACAATTTTAGCTAATTATTACATTCGTGTTTTTAAAGTGTGTGTATACATTTGTTTTTAGATACACAACACTCAGAATAGTATTCACGGAACACAATTTGTGTGTTCATCCGTAATCAATTTGTTTTTAAATATTCGAAATCATTTCGTTATTATTATAAAAATCGTATTGATTTATTTAAAAAAAAAAAAAATCCACTGAATACAATTTTAGCTAATTATTACATTCGTGTTTTTAAAGTTTGTGTATACATTTGTTTTTAGATACACAACACTCAGAATAGTATTCACGGAACACAATTTGTGTGTTCATCCGTAATCAATTCGTTTTTAAACATTCGAAATCATTTCCTTATTATTATAAAAATCGCATTGATTTATTTAAAAAAAAAAAATCCACTGAATACAATTTTAGCTAATTATTACATTCGTGTTTTTAAAGTTTGTGTATACATTTGTTTTTAGATACACAACACTCAGAATAGTATTCACGGAACACAATTTGTGTGTTCATCCGTAATCAATTTGTTTTTAAATATTCGAAACCATTTCGTTATTATTATAAAAATCGTATTGATTTATTTAAAAAAAAAAAAATCCACTGAATACAATTTTAGCTAATTATTACATTCGTGTTTTTAAAGTTTGTGTATACATTTGTTTTTAGATACACAACACTCAGAATAGTATTCACTGAATACAAGTTTCGTGTCCACTGAACACAATTTTAGCTAATTATTACATTCGTGTTTTTAAAGTTTGTGTATACATTTGTTTTAAAAAAAATCATTGTGTTATAATATACATATTTATATTCACTCCGTAACATTCTGTTTTAAAACGCACCCTTGCATCGCTATTCGAATGAACTTTGAAAAATAATCTAACTTCCACTGATAAGGTACACTTCGAAGTTAACTGCCTATAAAGCACGGGTGCTTTGGCACGATGGTAAGACGCGCGACTTCTAATCAGTTGGACCCAAGATCGAATCCAGCTCCTGACAAGTGAAACATTAATTTCTTTTGGAAAAAAAAAATGCCGATAGATGGCAGCACTTCATCAAAATTCGCCAGAGGGCGCTTTAACTACGTCACGCTGATAAGATCTTTCACTCTGTCGCTGACCAGCAGAGAGGGAGGACGTGTGCTAAGGAGCTCCAAGGCGCGACACGTCATTTCCAGATTGTTCGATTGCGACATCCCTTGAAACTTCTTCCTCAGGTCAAAGGTCAGTCGCTGATTGCGACGTCGCTTGAAACCACTTCCTCAGGTCAGCGATTGTGACATTCCCTCTGAAGACTCGGAGTGAAACTCACTCCGTATGAGTCATCAGGCCTCCGTGAAAGACTTTCGCAATTGCCCTCTTCCGAAAGAGGCATCCGGTGCTGCACCACCTCACCAAACTTCCAAAAGAGGGGAGGGGGGCATCCTCCCAAAGAGGGCCTCCTCTGGCACCACAGGGCACCACCTCCCCGATCCGCCGGTGAAAGCCCCTTTTATAACTACTAGTATACAAACATGATGTTTCTCTTTTTTGTGCAGCACACCCACCATTACCTCTTTGCACGAGTTCCATATCATGATCATTAAATGAAAATAACTACACATTAAAATCCACATTTTAAACTTTTAAAATAAATGATCGTTTATTCATTTATGTACTACTGTTTTAATTAAATTTACATTAAGGAGGGGAAAAGCATCGTGTGAGACAAAGTCTTTTGACTCTTATTCCACTGCACATACCTCTGTATTTCGAGTCTGTAGCTCAGCATAACTGGAATATTTACCGATTGTTTTGCTGACATTCTGAGATAGACTTCGTGTTTTTCTATGGCATTCTCACTTCTCAAAATGAATAACCAGTACACTGCTTGAAAACACGACTCCCTCTCTTAACAACACTACTCGAACAACAATTCTGAATCCTGATTCTCTTATTCGTTGACTTTTTCTCCTTGTGGCAACATCATTTGACCTGGGGTTCAGACACACCTTCCTTGATCTCATTGGATGCGCCCCAATGCGATGTCGTGTCTGCGCATCATTTGGTCTTTCAGTTTCCAATGAAGCTTGATTTAAGTCATGGCCCTAGGAGATCTTCTCCCTACCACACCTGCAATTTGTGAACGTACATTTATTGGGGTCATGACTTTCCCGGTCAAGACTGTCAAAACTACATAAGTTGTCTCCTGGTCTCACACTAATTTTTTATTTCATCCCAATACTTTCCCCATACACGTACTATGGATTTGGCGGAAATTAAAACAACATTTATTACAGTGCATCAGTAAAAATATCGTTTAATGAAGTTCTCGCCTTCTTTTCAAAGAAGTAAAACAGTCGACGGCCGAAATTACCGCTGCGAAATGCCCCTAAGCAAAACGAATGGATCGATACAATACTACTGGATGTCATTCTGCTGCAATCACTTCGGATTTGGCGCATCATCAAATCACATCCCGTAATTTTTCCGACTGGCGTATTACAGTTAATTGAGTTACTCTTCGCAATCTGGCAGGAACGGCTGTCGGAAGCATGATATGGTTAGTTTCTTTCTTGAAAACTTTTGCATCATCAATTTATATGAGTGACGGCAGTATAGTAATATTTTTATAATATAAACTTCGAAAATTATTTATTTGACCTTTATTTCAGTTTAATTGTATATGAGTTTTAAAATTTATAAAATGCGTATCTGGGAGGATTATTTTTTTTTACATATCTTATGTTGTAATCTCTTGATTTCACAATAGACTCAAACTTCTTGAGGCGTAGTAGTACAGGATTGTTTAATGCACATTCAAACATAACGAAGAGTGAAACGAAATTTAAACTTCACAAATTGTGGATGGCAATTGAGACAGACAGAGTGAGAACGGTACGTCACACTTTCTGTTACGCCCGCCAGTGAGTAATAATTGACGCAAATGGAAACGTCCTTATAGAATTTTATTTTTATTTATGTTTTATGGTATAAATTACGGTAATATTGATGTTTTTGAAGAATTGATGATTTTTCTGTTCGTATATCATATTAGCTGGATCCAAATTTTTAAACATTATTTTGTGCGTATCATATATTTAAAAGATTAACGTACGAAACTTACTAAAATGCAATATATAAGTACATTTACCACTATATTATTGTCGCGATATTTCATTGATAACTATATTTCCCTTTTATCGCCCTGAGATGTTTCACTTCTAAGGGACATTGCCACCAGGCACTCATTTGTTACTGTGTTAAAATTTATCTTAATATAGTTATTTGAATATTGTGGTAAAAACTAACATGCTAAATTATAGCTATAAAAAATTATACAAAAGTTTTTATTTTAAAATATTTTATCTCTGTATGTATATATGATATATGTTATGGGTAAAACCATAACTTTGCACAACTGCTCTAGGTAAAGTGTGGATTACTCGCACTCAGAGATCGGGATAACGCGTCTATACGCGTATTTTACGCTGTGAAATAAGAAAATATACATTATGAATTAAGTAATGCGTAATGCACCGATTTTGTAAACAATTTTTTCTTAGAATTGCAAATTAAACATTTTAAAACTCATTTCATAATGTATTAATTTTGCTATCAGATATATACGATGTATTTTGTTTAATGGAACAAAAACAGAGTATAGTATATATCTTTTTTTATACAAAACACAATACATTTAATAAATACCTGGAAATTTGAGAGTAATTGTACATTTGTTCAAAATTACTTCTCTAAAAAGCAAAATGCTCCTTCAAATCAAGTCAGGGAGTATTTTTACTCTTCTGAAAAAAATTTATCTCTATTTTTGTCAACACGCTTCTGGTTAAAGTTGTAGCTTGATATATGCGAAAGGTTCTGGGTATGCGTTGTGCGTTTTTACTTCCCTGCAATACATAGTAATGTATAGGGAAAGTATTGGAAACGTGCTGAAAATCGCAACTCGAGTTTTTAACGGATCTGCACGTTTTGGGATCTCTAGAATACGAAAAATATATTTTAAGTGTGACGACTGTGTGTGTCTGTCTGTCTGTGCAGATGTTTTATCCAATCTAACTAAAAAACTATTGGGCTGAATTTCATAAATTTTGGTAGATAAGTCCATTGTGGGTTGCCCTAGTGCTGATTAGATTTTGAGGATAAAAGAACCTGCATTTTTTCGACACAGCCCGCAAAAATTGTCTTTATCCTCTCTAGCTGAAAAACTAATTGACAGAATTTCACAAAAATTGTTAAATAAATCACATCTAGATTAACCTGCTGCTAATTAGCTTTTGGTACGATTCGGAAAAAAATAAGCTTCCCCTTTTTGCAAAAAGGCCCGCAAAAATCGTTAAATCTAAAAATAAAATCCTTCAAATAAATCTATTAAATGCTTAATGCATAAGTAATTTTAACGAGGAAATGAATAAGACCAACCCCATTACTGTAGGACCAGTCGTTCTCAAGATAATTTATTTTTTTCGTATTTATGCTACGCCGACTTTGAAAATAACGTTGAAAAGTTGAATTAAATGTGCAAATACAGTGTAATTTAAAATAATTATGGCTGTTATTTTGTGCAATTAAACTCAATTTAATGAATTATTGAAGACATAAAGAGAACGTGAATATGAGTTTCCAGGGAAAGTCATGTGCTGCCTATATTAGAAGTTTTTAGTTTTGAACATGCGTCATAAGTACCGGAACGAATACGGTACCTAGTACCACGGTACCAAGTATCACGATACCAAGATGATTAATTGCTGAAATCGGACAGACTAAAACAAAGTCGAGAATTATACATTCACACAAAGGGTCCCAGCTAATGATAGATACCAAAAATTTCGTCCGAAAATATCTCCCAAGAACGTGTTTATGAGTACATGCAGAAGGGAGGAAAGTTATTTGAAAAAGAAACAAACATGTACTCAAACATTTTTTTGACGCAACCACTTGCATTTATCACAAATTTTCATAATTGTAATGGGATTATGCTTGGTATAAAAATTTCTAACTGTAATTCACAATAGTTGAAAGACGGAAACGTTTCTTCTCACCTCCTTGTCTTTCAAAAATGTCTTTTAAATGTCTTCAAACACCTGGCAAAAACAGATGGTTGTATCTCCTTTTTCATTGGGCGCTGACAAATGAATTGAAAACAAAGCAGCTTCATCTCAGATTATTACTTTCCTTATATACATAATGTATAAGGAAAGTATTGTGACGAGGTCGAAAATTCGAATTCGAGTTTTCGACGGGAGAGCACGTTTCAAGCATCCCTGATCACGAATCAAACATTTATGAAGTGATGTCTGTGTGTGTGTGTGTGTATATGTGTGTGTGTGTGTGTGTGAAATTATGTGTGTGTGTGTGTGTGTGTGTCAGTGGGTCTGTGGAGACGATAACTGACGAACGAATGGACCGATTCGAACCAAATTTGGTACAGAAATCACAATCTGTAAACACTGGAAGCTTATTGTTTTTATATGCAATCGAATGTTCAAAACCCCCCTAAATTTTCGAATGAAATTTTGAAAAAATCGTCAAAAAATCAAAACCAATAATAAAGTTACGTAAATAGATATTTCTTACGTAATTTTTCATTAGAAAACGATTGACATAAATTTTAGAACGCTAACATGAACTGTTCTCGAGATATTGTACATTTTTCAAAAAAATTATCAAAAAGTCATATAAAAGAGAAAAAAAATATTTCCTATTGAGAAACATGTTCACTTTTCATATATAATATCATGCGATAAATTGGGTGACATCATTCTCGTGGATCTAGCTCGATCCATTCATGTAAAAAGATACTTTGAGTAATACTTTTGCATTTGAACGCCAATTTATATGCTGTAAGAATAACTTATTTCTTCGTCCATAACGCTTGGCGAGATTTTGGCGACGAAATTGGCGGAATGTCGCCAACTTGGCGACTTTTTGAAATGTTGCCAAATTAACGAAAATCTCGCCAAATGGATAAAAATGACGATAAATCAATGAAAATGACGACTAATTGTCGAAAACTCAATATCTTGGAAAGGATAATAGTATCTACTAGAAGAAAAACCTATTTATTTTACTGTAAAAGTAGTAAGTTCATTTCATTATATAAGGAAAGATATATTTGAATTATATTTGAATTATATTTGAATTTTGACAGCCTCAATACTTATTCACAACACATAATTTCTTCGTGTCTTGTCCGATTTGACATTCAATATAAAATCAAGGTTTTGAAAATTCTTGGTAAAACATATTTGGTAATAATATGGCAAATTTTTTGTTAGGAATTTAATTAAATTTGCTATTTACGATCTAGATACTATGTTTAATGAAATTTAAAATTATTTTAAATTTTACTATAGTCGGCCCTTAGCCAGTATTAAGTTAGTCTACCAGAGACTTTAATATACACTCCACAAATGGTATAGGGTGACATTTTTTCTAAAAATGAAGGGGGATGTTGATTGCCATTATTGCATTATAACTATCAAAGAACATAGTTATGCATCCAATAAGTAGAATCCTAGTCTATTTTTTTAAAAGTATGGGAAAAGTTGATTCAAGGAGAATATTAACTTTTACTACCTCAAGACACTGATAAAAAAAAACTGTCCAATATCACATTGTTCAGCACAATGTAGGGGATGTCGCTTGACAGTATCTATTAAGTATATATACTACTCGGTTAAATTGAAAATAAATTGTAAATAATATCGCTTTGTGGCCGCCATCAACTAATACATCTCAGGAACTTTGTCGTCCAATTTACAACTGGTCTATTGTCGCATTCTTTAACCTTTTGATTACAGGTGGGACAGCGTCTGTCCCAAACGAGGAACCTTTCAAAAATATAGGTATATTTGACAAACCATATCCCAAACAGTTCAAACCCCTTTGCAGATATATATATATATATATATATATATATATATATATATATATATATTAAAATAAAACTAAGTTGTCAACATATAAATTAAAAGTTTTTAGAATTATTCATCGTTATGTAATAGGAGTAGTTTCAATCGCATTATTATTAAACATTCAAAAATACGTATTATAAGGGTACAGAGCGCATATTTACTTTTATCTCATTCTCTTAGAGTTAGAATATTTAAAAGTTTCAAAATCTAATGACGTTTGATTTTAAAGAAATTTTCGAAATCTCACTGAATTGCAGAATTTTTCACTAAATAAGTAAAATATAGAAACTCAATGTTAAAAAAAAACTACGTAATAACAATTTTTTGAGTAAAATGCAAAAATGAAAGCTTTCAATAAATAGGAAAACCATTCTATTTATTTGTGGTTTAATAATGCATCACGCATATTTTCAAATTCGCTAAAAAGTGAAATGTGTAAATTTAAAAATACCTCAGTCGAGATGTGGAACCAAATGCTGATCTTGAAGAAGAGTAAAATGGATCTTACCGGATTAACATGATGCGATTCATCTACTTCAAGGTAAATCCGGCAATGATGATAAGAATATTTCATCTCGCCAAATGCGACTCGTGAATTGTAAACTTATGTACGGTTTTTTACCATTACGTACTATGTATGTTCAAGCATTCGTGTTTTGTCAAGCTTCGGTCGACATATCAGAAGCTGCTAATAAGAAGTTTAGTGTAATTTTAGTACATACAATATACAGCATGTTTCAAAAATATTGCAGGAATAAATATATCTTAAACGATTAGTCCCAGAACCAATATTTCAATTTAAGAAATGCTTTAATTAACGTAGACTATCATATACAAATTTTGACCACCTGACAGCTTTTAGTGAAACAATAAAAATGTAGCTTTTTATACAGGCCCACATAAAATTTTAAAATTATTAAAGTAAATCCCATAATCCAGTTAGTCAAACAGAACGTTCCATTGCCATACGATCAAAAAATATAGTTGTTGATAGCCCAAATATCATTAATTAATCTTTTCGGTGTTATGAAGAACACAATGTTTACAAGATTAACAACAATTATCATTCTCAGAAGGTGGACGAGGAGTAATAACTTGGCTTAAGTCAAAGTGTACATTGTTTAGATTTTACTGCTACCACAATGCCTCCTCACATATACGAAGCGAAATATACTGTACCAAGAAATGAATAACATCATAGAGAGGTCATAAATTTCAACAACGAAATGTTGTAATAAATGTCAAAACTGAAACTACAAATCTCATGAAAATTATCACCCCTATCAAGAGTTAACTCATTCTGAATAACATCATAAATGAATAACATCATAGAGAGGTCATAAATTTCAACAACGAAATGTTGTAATAAATGTCAAAACTGAAACTACAAATCTCATGAAAATTATCACCCCTATCAAGAGTTAACTCATTCTGAATAACATCATAAATGAATAACATCATAGAGAGGTCATAAATTTCAACAACGAAATGTTGTAATAAATGTCAAAACTGAAACTACAAATCTCATGAAAATTATCACCCCTATCAAGAGTTAACTCATTCTGGGATCAGACGAGACCTCCAGGCAGTTGGAAACCCGCATGGCATTAAGGATAAAATGCAAGCATACAAAATAAGCGTCATTTCAGGAACCAAGGAAGGGTTCAGGGAATTAGTCCCATCGGAATCTCGCACAAATGCAGCAACAAATGAACGAACGGGAAAATTTCTGGTTCGATTTGTTCCGCTCTTCACTAAAAAGGCAAGAATCAGAATTTAAAAGTTAAGAAGAAGATGTATTTCTACGACCTTCAGGGAAATACCTCAATTTTTGTCACTGAGACCGGGGCAGACGCCAGCTTGAACGGCGCAGGCAATCACCTTCAGAAAGAAACCGGAGCATACTGATATCGGTAGAGGTAATCAAGTGCCCTAAGACGAAACAAGTAAATTTTCCTGATGCGAAATGCTTACCTGCATTATCTCGACGTGCCAAGCTAAGCCCTACACACGGTCACTATAGTAAAGAAACCGTGGTCACCAGGTGGCTCCTGTGGCTGCCTCACACCCTCAGCGAGCTGCCCGCCGATTGACGTCCAATCCTCAGCGATCTGACTTTAGGACGGGCCCTGCTTTCTCAGCGAGAGGAACCCCGGTGGGCGCCAAAGTCTCCGTGGAAGAGCACTCTTAAACTGGGAAGTCTATATTTCTTATGCACCACCACCGTTCCCGGATATATCAATTTTAGGACTATCTACCCATCACCAAGCATATGTGACGGACGTATGGTGCTATGAATAAGTATTGTGCACTTAATATTAGATTTAAATATATTCATACACTCAAATCTATGGTAAACCCTAAAAATTACAAATCATAAATCAGAGCTTAGGATTAGGCAATCATAATTTAGATGAGGCAATTAAGAATATAAATCAAGAGAATATAAACAAAAAGAGTAACTACTCTTCATATTAGGTATCTGTTGAATATGTAATGTTGTTTGTTGTTTAATTGCTTTCATAATATATATATATATATGTGTGTGTGTGTGTGTGTATGTATAAAAAAGTTAGTGGTCACAAATTATCTGGTTTTCCTTATTTAGACCAACGGAACTGCATATTTTTTTTCCAAACTATATGTACGCATGTAAGTTTTAAGCGTAAAATGTATTTAACAAAATCTAATTTTTAATAATCTCTGAAATATGGGTATCTTTCAAACGGGTAAAAGTAGTTTATTTCTTATAAATTTAACAGTTTTTCCTGGCCACTTAGCGTATTTGAGAACCGGGTTTTTTCAAAAGTATTTTAATAAATATGGAGCGATTTGCTAATGGGAAATTATCTTTGAAGAGCCAGTAAAAAAATATTAATTTTGTTTCCATTTTCACTGAAATATCTCACGTGACTAAAACTGTCGTCCTCTGAAAGTCCAACCTTATTCAAAACATGTCTTAAATCATAACAATCGGTATATGAGACGAGCAATCGTTCTAAATATATTAGTCGTAAATAATTTTTAAACACCCTGTATACATCATATTGTAATTCCTGTAATGGAAACCAAAATTAAATATCATTAAGGTAAAAGAAGGAACTATAAAATAAAGAAAGAAATAACTAGAATAGATAAAAATCGGCTCTTAGCCAACTCAACTAAATTAGAATACAGTAACGGCCCATTTCTTCCCCGCGTTTATATTATAAATCATATTTTGTGAACTGAGACGGAAACGTAAATGAAGCAATTTTATTAGCTTAAAGTTCCGATGCTATCTGCTATGTAAAGAGAGTTTCCCCTCCAAATAAAATAATATAAATTTTGCTTCCATTTTCACTGAAATATCTCACGTGACCAAATCGGTCGTCCTCTGAAAGTCCAACCTTGTTCAAAACATGTCTTAAATTATAACAATCGGTATACGAGGCGAGCCATCGTTCCAAATATATTAGTCGTAAAGAATTTTTAAACAACCTGTATACATCATATTGTAATTCCTGTAATAGAAACCAAAAGTAAATATCATTAAGGTAAAAGAAAGAACTAAAAAATAAGGAAATCTATATAAATAAAATTGAAAATCTGTCTGTATGTCTGTCTGTCTGTCTGTTTGTTCCATCATCACGGGAGAACGGTTGAACCGAATTTGATGAAATTCGGTGGGTAGCCTAGAAATAGCCCCACTTAAAATTTAGTCCGTGTTTTGAGTTTCTACGACCAGTGGTTCTTGAGATATTAGTAAAAAACGAAATTTTCGTTTGTCTCATTATCACGGAAAAACGGCTGAACCGAATTTAATGAAATTTTGTGGATAGCCTTGAAATAGCCCCCCATAAATTTAGTTCAAGTTTCGAGTTACTAAGACCAGGGGTTGTTGAGATATTAATGAAAAACGGAACTTTTTCCTATGAGTTATATTCTCCAACTCCGTGGTTTATTCAAACGGAAAGGATGAAAAGCGTTTGTTTAAAACGGCGAAATGAAATAAAACTTTATTTCCCAGTTTGTAGCAGGATTTTTGCATTAATTAGTCACTATTGGAAAACACGAATTGTTTGAAACATGAATTTCAGTGGAAAAATCTACCTCCGTGGTCATATTTCACAAGCTTTTACTAAACGATTAAAAGTATAAAGAAATCAAAATGGCTATTTAATTTCGCCTTTTATGAGGAAGATTCTATCTTAAATCATGTTGTTCGGCAACGGAATGAAATTAAATGTGTTGTTAATATTTATTATTATTTTTTCTATTTGAATAATACATAAATGGATGTAAAAATATATTTTTAAATGAAAGGCTTGGTTGTTCTTTTAATTATATAAATTGCGAACTGCGTACATCATTTTCATTCATTTTAGCAAAGAGGTTTCCAGCTCATATATTGTGTTTAGCTAATAAACTCATATATTGTGTTTACCCAATAAATTCATTTAGCCGATTGTTGAAGCAGAAAAAGAGTAAAACGGCTGTATCTTATAATACAATTTTAGTGTTTTCATTTAGTATATACAAACGGGGTCAGAATATTTTATTCTTCAGATCTGCAAATTTAGAGCTACGAGATTAGTGGAATATCTCTAAATAACTTGGTAACTTTTCTTAAACTTTACCAAATTAGCGGAAATGTTTCCAAATTTATAAAAATGACGCAAATCAATGAAATTAAATTTGTTCTTTTAGAATGGAGTACTGAAATGATGTTTCGGTAGCATTTGTCGGTCAGTCCATCCATCCTACTTAGTAACACATTTAACGAATTTTTTTAATATCACCAAATTGATAAAAATAGTTGTGAGTCCATAAAAATATCATAGAATTGATAAAATCGCGCTTAATAAATGAAAATCATTGTGTTTTGTTAGGGGATAGTATTGTGATGACGTTTCGTCAATTTGTCGCAAAATGGGACTATCTGTTCTACAGTCCCACTTGGCGATAAATTTGGGGATTTTTTAAGTTATCTCTAAATTGACAAAAATGTCGCCAAATCTTCCTTGGAGGTCGCATTATTCAGATGATATGATTTCCATCAATTTATTTGAAGCAAATGGTATCATGTCGCTTAGCAACGGATCCAATGTGTTATGCGGCATACGATTTTATATTAAATCTTTTCCGATTTGAAAAATAGAGATATGTATATAAAATAAATTTCATTGACATTGCATTTTGACTGGATAATATCAATTACGGTCTTCATGTTTAAACATTATTATTATTGATATTTTCGGGGACTTTTGATTCAGGGATTATTGATATTTTCAAGTTATTATGACATTGTTTTATTATGACGAAAATTGTTGAAACTCATATATAGTACGTTGTACGTAATCTTCTACAAATGCATTATATCTTCTAATCTACGAGAATATAAGTAGTACAGGTATATTGGCATACATTTAGATGTATAGTGGCATATATTGGAATCAATTACGACCTTCTGGTAAAAGATTACGGGGATTATTGATATTTTCAATTTATTACGTCATCTCCTTTATTCTGGCAAATATTTTTGAGACTCATATTGTAAACGGGTAATCTTCTACTAACACACTGACATATTTTCTAATCTACGACAATATAAGTTGTACGGGGTTGCATATAATGATTCAATTCCTTTTTTTTTGTAAATTTGCTTATAAAAGGGGTCAGGATGTTTTATTCTTCAGATCTGCTCGTGAAGAATAATTTTGCATAGTGAGAACATATATTCTTAAACTTCTCTTTATGAGAAATAAATTTAATATTTTAACAGAATTTGCACATGATTGCGAATTATAAGTTTCTTTATATTATATACTCCGTACGAAGAACGGGTATGCTGCTGGTCTATATAAATAAAATTGAAAATCAGTCTGTCTGTCTGTCTGTCTGTTTGTTCCGTCATCACGGGAGAAGGGCTGAACCGAATTTGATAAAATTTTGTGGGTAGCCCAGAAATAGCCCCACTTAAAATTTAGTCTATGTTTGGAATTTTCGAGATATTAGTGAAAAACTAATATTTCGTTTGTCTCATCATCACGAGAGAACGGCTGAATCGAATTTAATGAAATTTTGTGAGTAGCCTTGAAATAGCCCCCCATCAATTTTGCCCAAGTTTCGAGCTTCTGATACCAGGAGTTGTCGTGATATTAAGGAAAAACGGAACTTTATCCTAGGAGTTCTACTATCTAACTCCGTGGTTTATCCAAACGAAAAGGATGAAAATCGTTTGTTTAAAACGTCAACGTGAATTAAAAATTCATTTCTGAGCTTAGTGCAGGATTTTTGCATTAATTAGTCACTATCTGAAAGCATGAATTGTTTGAAACATGAATTTAAATGGAAAATCTAACTCCATGGTTTATGCTTCAGAAGCGTTTACTAAACAATGAAAACTATAAAGAAATCAAAATGGTTGTTATTTTTGCATTTTATGGGGAAGAGATCAAAGTGGTTATTTAATTTCGCAGTTTCTGAGGAAGATTCTTTCTTATATTATGTTACTCAGCAACGCAATTAAATGAAATGTGCTTGTTAATATTTGTTATTATTTTTTCTATTTGAATAATAAATAAATAGATGCAAAAATATATTTTGTAAATGAACGGTTTGATTTTTTTTTAATTCTGTTAATTACGGACTGTGTACATCACTTTCCTTTATTTTGGCAAATAGTTTTCAAGCTTATATATTGTGTTTTGCTAATAAACTCATATATTGTGTTTAGCCAATAAATTTATTTAGCCGATTGTTGAAACAGAAAAAGAGTAGAACGGGTATATTTTCTAATGCAATTTTAGTGTTTTCATTTAGTATATGCAAACGGGATCGGATGTTTTATTCTTCAGATCTGCAAATTCAGAGCTATGAATTTCGAGGAATATCGCGAACTTGGCAACTTTTCTTAAACGTTGCCAAATTGACGGAAATGTCGATAAATTGACAAAAACAACGCAAATCAATTAAATTAAATTTGTTTTCTTAGAAGAGAGTACTGAAATGATGTTTAGGTAGCATTTGCCGGCCAGTCCATCCATCCTACTTAGTAACACATTTAGCGAATTTTTAAAATGTCACCAAATTGATAAAATGTTTGCAAATCCATAAAATTATAATAAAATTGCGCTTAATAAATGCAATTAATTATGTTTTGTTAGGGCATAGTATTGTGATGATTATTCTTCAATGTGTCGCAAAATGGGAATGTCAGTTCTACAGTCCCACTTGGTGATAAATTTGGCGATGTTTTAAATTGTCGCTAAATTGACGGAAATGTCGCCAAACCTTCCATGGATATAGAATTATTCAAACGATAAGATTCTCATCAATTCATTTGAAATAAATGATGTCATGTCGTTTAGCAACGGATGTAAATCCAATGTGTTTATGAGGCGTACGATTTTTATTAAGTCTTTTCCGATTTGAATAACAAAGATATGAATATAATTAAATTTCATTGACATTGCATTGTTGACTGGATAATATCAATTACGGTCTTCAGGTTGAAAAATTATTATTATTGCTATTTTTAGGACTGTTGATTCAGGGATTATTGATATTTTCATATTAATTCTATGCCATTGTTTTATTATGACAAAAATTGTTGAAACTCACATATTGTACGCTCTGCGAGTAATCTTCTATAAATGGACGGGCTATCTTCTAATCTACGAGAATATAAGTAGTACAGGTATATAGGCATATATTTTGATATATATTGGCATATATTGGAATCAATTACGACATTCTGGTATAAAGATCACGGGGAGAATTGAAATTTTCAATTTATTATGTCATCTGTTTTATTTCGGCAAAGATTTTTTAGACTCATATTGTAATAAAGGTAATCTTCTACTAACGTACAGGCGGGGCGCGGTAGCCCTGTGGTTAGCGCGCTGGAGTTGCACTCGGTAGGCCCGGGTTCGATTCCAGCCGCTGCCTAAACTGCCGCCGTGTTCACGCGGAGTACGATCACGTTAAACATGTGGGTCCGTAAGTCCTTCCGAGAGGTTGGTGGTAGGGGAAGGAGGGTACGGTCCTTGTGGATGCCTCCCCCACTGAGTTCCGGTCTAAATTGGGTGGCACTTCCCGACCGTCCAAACAGTTACCTTACACCTTTCTGGTAGGTCGGACGGTCTGGGTTTCAACAACAACTAACGTACAGGCATATTTTCTAATCTGCGACAACATAAGTAGTACGGGGATATATATATATATATATATTCCTATATAATTTTAGTGCTTTCATTCTGGCATATATTGGAATCAATTACGGGTTTATTGATATTTTCAATTTATACATGTAATCTACTAATACAGGTTATATCATCTAATATTCGAGTATATAAATACTACGAGTCCCATACAATTTTAGCACTGTTATTTTGAATATATTGATTCAATTTCATATTTTTTGTTTATTTGCTTTCTAAAGGGGCCAGGATGTTTTATTCTTCAGATCGGCCCGTGAAGATAATTTTTCATGATAAGAACAGATATTCATAAACTTCTCTTTAGGAGCAATAAATTTAATATTTTAACAGAATTTGCATATGATTCTGAATTATAAGTGTCTTTATATTATATACTCCGTACGAAGAACGGGTATGCTGCTAGTAAATAACTAGAATAGATAAAAATTGGCTCTTAGCCAACTCAACTAAATTAGAATACAGTAACGGTCCATTTCTTCCCCGCGTTTATTTCATAAATCATATTTTGTGTACTGAGACGAAAACGTAAATGAAGCAATTTTATTAGCTTAAAGTTCCGATGCTCTCTGCTATGTATAGATAGTTTCCCCTCCAAATAAGATTTGGGATCATGAAACTGAATACCTTTACAACTAACATACTTTCAGTCAGTTTACAGATCACATTGAGATATTCAATAAGTTTTGTAAAGAATACATTTTACATGAATGGTTTTGTATTATTCTGCCTTAAAATGCAGTTTTCTGCATGAAAAATGCAACTAAAGTATATCGTCAAAGATCTCATGCAGGCAAAATATGTCTTTGTTCAAATATTTGAAATATGTTTCTTTTGTTTTGTGTTTTTATATTTCACTAAATTGAGTTTTATAACACAGTATAATAATCCTTGAATTGAAAATGTATTTGAAATTGCATTGACTTTGCAATATGTAAGTTGTTTCTTCGTACATGTGGTGGCTTAACTTTATTCTAGAGTAATAAGAGTGGTTTTATTAGTTTCTTATAAATAAATATATATAATGCAGGCGTATACAGCTAAGCATATTTCTTCTATTATTTTGTCTATTTTTGCGGGTACAAAATGGCAATTCCATTTTTCGACATATGGAAGTATATAGAGTGCTTTAAGAAGTATGTCTGAAAATACATAAAAGCAACGGTTGGTCGTAAAAGTGAAGCTAAATCTGAAATGAGAAAAATTTAGCTATACCAGTTTCTTAAAATCACAAAATTCAATTATTACTTTCCTTATATACATAATGTATACGGAAAGTATTGTGACGGGCTCGAAAATTCGAATTCGAGTGTCGAGAACACGTTTCAAGCATCCCTGATCACGAATCAAACATGTCTGTGTGTGTGTGTGTCAGTGAGCCTGTGGAGACGATAACTGACGATCGAATGAACCGATTCGAACCAAATTTCGTACAAAAATCACAATACGTATACACTGGAAGCCTATTGTTTTTATAAGCAATCGAATGGTCAGACCCCCCCCCCCCCCCAAAAAAAAAATTTTTTTTTTCGAATGAAATTTTTAAAAAATCGTCAAAAAATCAAAACCATTAATAAAGTTACGCAAATAGACATTTCTTATGCAATGTTTCATTAGAAAACGATTGACATAAATTTTAGTACGTTAACATGAACCGTTCTCGAGATATTGCACATTTTTCAAAAAAATTATCAAAAACTCATATAAAAAAATATATTTCCTATTGAGAAACATGTTCACTTTTCATATGTAATACAATGCGATAAATTGTATGACATCATTCTCGTATATCTAGCTCGTTCCATTCATGAAAAAATATACTTTGAGTATTACTTTTGTATTTGAACGCCAATAGTCCTTTATCTGCTGTAAGAATAACTTATTTCTTTGTCCATAACCCTTGGCGAGATTTTGGCGACGAATTTGGCGGAATGTCGCCAACTTGGCGACTTGTTTAAATGTAGCCAAATTAACGAAAATCTCGCCAAATGGATAAAAATGACGCTAAATCAATGAAAATGACGACTAATTGTGGAAAATTCAATATCTTGGAAATAATATTAGTATATATTATAAGAAAAACCTATTTATTTTACTGTAAAAGTAGTAAATTCATTACGTTATATAAGGAAAGTCATGTGTTGCCCACATCAGATTTTTTTCTACGCGATCTTACTTAAGTCAGTTATAGAGTTCCTAACCCTGTTCGGGTTTGAGATGTATAATCCGTACCTCAGGGTATCGATTCGTAACTCCAAATGATCACAACTCAAACGCGATCATGAAAACATCAAGTATTCGACGCCTAACAACCAAAGATGTACAGACGGTTTATAAAAGGCTAAAACACAGTTTATTCACTAAACCTAATGACTTGTCGTTGGACATAAAGAACTAAATTAGGTAGGACTTCTACCTGGACAATTACTTAAACTACACATAAATGAATACTAGACATTGGTGGCAATACCCACACGTACATTTTTCGTCTTCACCACCCACTTGCAATCTACAATAAACCTGGATACAACCTTTATATAGAAAATATACCATCAAGGACCAGGATTCCGTAGTTTTCGGGGATTACCATTGTCGACCATTCTGGTCCAGCATCTATTAATTTCTTTGAACAATAAGAACTTCGTACAGCAAATACCAAGTCTATAGCAAGTGTTTCAAAGACCGATCTGCCTAAAACTTCATTTTATCCTACTTGTCACTGGCGGCTCGCGTATAGGCACTGTGGCACTGCGGGAGCGATAGTGCTATCTCTTCCTCGCAGCATCGCGTGCAGATTCCTATGTGCGCATGCGTACATCAGTCAAGCACATGCGAACAACAGTCAAACACGACGATGTTTGACTGTTGTGCGCATACGCACATAGGAAGCTGCACGCGAGGCTAAGAGGGAGAGAGAGCACTGTCGCTCCCGCAATGCCGCAATGCCTATACGTGAGCCGCCACTGCTACTTGCAGCATTCGTTCTTTGCCGGAGAAGTTTCTGATTGGTCCTCCAAACTGATGCTCATTGTTAGATAACAAGAAACTCATAGTGAAATGTAAATTAAAGCAATGATAGCTAAAAGGTTATCCACCTGACTTGTGTAGTTTCTTGTTGGTCATGAAGAATTACGTTATTTGCCTTTAAAAGTAATAGTTCAATTCACTTTTATATTTATGCTGTATATGCGAGCGAAATTTTTATTTATTATATTTCAATTATAGTTATTTGATATTTTTTGTTCGATTGCAATAGATCAGTAATATATTAATTGTCCAAAATTATATTGTTGCATATTTGGAAAAATATCAAATCTCTAAGTTTTGGGCATGTTTGTGATAAACAAAATGTAACTAATGAAATGTGGATTGACTGTTTAAGAATTATAATATTTGCAAAGGCAAATTTTCGGTTTTTCTACTTAAAATGGGTTTGTAGATGACGTCATATTTCCATATTTACCTCCTGAGGAACGTAATCCACAGATCCTGTAAATTGGATTATATCAAGGATTCCAATTATCAATATGTCACGTGATTTTTCGTTTTAAGGTATCGGATAAATTTTTGTCATAATAATGGGTCGGCGAAAATTTTACTATTAGACAAATTTCACTTTCTTATACATAGTATTGAGAAAATGTTGTTTTCAAGAATATTTTCGATTTTGAGATTATAATGCCAATATATATTTTAAGATTTCCTGAACACGTTTCGGCTATTTTTGAAGTGATGTCAGTTTGTCAGTCTGTCGGTGGTCGATCTATTGGGTACACGATAGCTGCTACAAATATTATTGGATTGTCACAACATTTTATATCCAGCTTTGTTATCGAAATATCCACAACTGGATAGAATTTCTTAAAATTCGAGCTAAATATTCGAAAAATTTTCAAAATTTCATATTTTTGTAATATAGCAGTATGGGATAAATTTAACATAATCTTGCATAAAAGGGAATATTTATGAGTCAATTATCACGAGGCTTATTAGATTCAAACATTCTTGTCAAAAAAAGCCGAGATATAATTGTGTTTGTTGCGACATTGATCCCCTCAGGGGTTAAGTTACTCCCTCCCGGATGTACATTGTCAAGTATTATATCAATCGATAGATTTTCCAATCGATAGATTAGAAGTCCTACAAAGTGAAGGGTAACAAGCTGTAACTGTAATTATTTGGAACAATGCTACCAATTTTTCAAAATTTTACTCGTAAAATTAAAGAAAAAACCGCGCAAAGTAATTAAAAATGGATTATGGTATGATAAAATAAAGTTAAGCTGTTGTCCATTTAATTTGATTAAGGGGTGGGCGTATAAAAATAATTTTGCACTTTTATAAAGTTATACGTTATAGCTGGTAAAACTAAATCTCCTCCTGTTTGCTGATTGTTTTTCATATTACTTTCCTTATATACATAATGTATAAGGAAAGTATTGTGACGGGGTCGAAAATTCGAATTCGAGTTTTCGACGGGAGAGCACGTTTCAAGCATCCCTGATCACGAATCAAACATTTTTGAAGTGATGTCTGTGTGTGTGTGTGTGTGTGTGTGTGAAAGTATGTGTGTGTGTATGTGTGTGTGTGTGTGTGTGTGTGTGTGTGTCAGTGGGTCTGTGGAGACGATAACTGACGAACGAATGGACCGATTCGAACCAAATTTGGTACAAAAATCACAATCTGTAAACACTGGAAGCCTATTGTTTTTATACGCAATCGAATGTTCAGAACCCCCCTAAATTTTCGAATGAAATTTTGAAAAAATCGTCAAAAAATCAAAACCAATAATAAAGTTACGTAAATAGACATTCCTTATGTAATTTTTCATTAGAAAAGGATTGACATAAATTTTAGAACGCTAACATGAACCGTTCCCGAGATATCGCACATTTTTCAAAAAAATTATCAAAAAGTCAAATAAAATAGAAAAAAAATATTTCCTATTGAGAAACATGTTCACTTTTCATATATAATATCATGCGATAAATTGGGTGACATCATTCTCGTGGATCTAGCTCGTTCCATTCATGAAAAAAGATACTTAATATAGATATAGAGTAATACTTTTGCATTTGAACGCCAATTTATCTGCTGTAAGAATAACTTATTTCTTCGTTCATAACGCTTGGCGAGATTTTGGCGACGAAATTGGCGGAATGTCGCCAACTTGGCGACTTTTTGAAATGTTGCCAAATTAACGAAAATCTCGCCAAATGGATAAAAATGACGCTAAATCAATGAAAATGACGACTAATTGTGGAAAATTCAATAGCTAATAAGTTATATAATATATAAATATATAATAATAGTTATATAATATATGTCGAAAATTCAATATCTTATAAGTTATATATATATATATATATATATATATATACATATATAACTTATTTCTTTGTCCATAACGCTTGGCGAGATTTTGGCGACAAAATTGGCGGAATGTCGCCAACTTGGCGACTTTTTGAAATGTTGCCAAATTAACGAAAATCTCGCCAAATGGATAAAAATGACGCTAAATCAATGAAAATGACGACTAATTGTCGAAAAGTCAATATCTTGGAAAGAATATTAGTATCTACTAGAAGAAAAACCTATTTATTTTACTGTAAAAGTAATAAATTCATTTCATTATATAAGGAAAGTCATGTGTTGCCCACATCAGATTTTTTTATTTTACTTCTACAACCAACCTTTGATTTTACACTCCTTTCAGATACTTTTTATTAAACGCCTAGTATAATCAGCACTAAGATGGTAGCATTGGCATCACTGGGCTGTCACATTTTACGACAAGTAGGAGGGCATTTTTAGGTATGTAGGTTATATTGCGGGCCGTATTTAGGAGAAAATTGATGATTTAAATAATTCGGAACTTGAAATTATATTACAGATATTCCTACGAGGACTATGGAAATATGTATTTTGAGTTAACTTTGGATAAATATGTCACCCAAAATCCCTCAATAAAAGCATCTTGGAAAATATCTCCAAATGTCACGAAGATAAAAACATATATTGCACGCAGAGATAAAAATACACAGATAGGCTGAAATTCTGTTCGCTGGAGTTCAAACACGTAAATTCTTGCAATACTTTAATTTAAATATACTTATAATATTTTGCCTTTTTTATGCGCTATTTGTAAACGACAAGATATAACTTTACTAACACAATATTATTCACGAATAACAACAGAAAAGTCAGCTATTTTTTAATTTCTTCAATTTTAGTTTTTGTTTCAAATAACTTCAAAATTTGCATATTTCAAAACTTTTAGGACCCCGTCAAAGCCGGAGATCACCACCGGGTTATCTGAAGCAAAATTGCAAGCTCTTAGTGTTGAAGTGGACTCGGCAACTTCAACTTCACCAATTTATTACTGTAACATGCAATTTTCCGTAATGTTAAATTAACACCCATACCTTAAATGCACTTTTGGAAGTAAACTCAATAAAAACAGCAGAAAAATAAATATCAGTAATATAAAGTAAAATACAAAAACTAAGCAATAACACTCTTTTTTCAAATACGAGTAACTAAAGAATTTTCATATTTCAAAAACTTCCAACCCATCAATTTCCTTTTTCTATTAGTGGATCGCAACCTGGTATACCTGGGAGAAAGTCAGAAGTTCTTATTGTCGAATTGGGCTCTGCAACCTCAACTTCAATTTATTAATGTATCATGCAATTTTTACTGTTGTATTAACAGCAATACCTTAAATGCACTTTTGAAAGCAAACTCTATAAAAAAGGCAGAGAAATAAGTATCAGTACGTAAAACAAAACAAAAAACTAAATAAAAAGGAATAAAAAAATACTGTATGGAAATCAAGAAAAAAGACTTGGAGCTCAGCCATCTCAACGAAATTAGAATAAAGCAACGGTCCATTTATTCTCTGCATTTATCTCATAAATCATATTGTGAGTTCTGAAACGAAAGCATAAATAAGGCAATTTTATTAGCTTTAACTTCCGGTATCTGCTGCGATGTATGGAAAAGATCCTCCTTTTACAAATTTGATTTGGGATCAGAAAATTGAATATACGTTGCACTGACACACTTTTCATCCACCTTTCAAATCGCACTGAGAAATTACATGTCTCTCAAGAATAGAATATTTAAAGAAAATAATTTAGAACGTTTCAATAAGAATAATTTAGAATCCTTCAATATGCATTTATACAAATTGAAACTTGCTTGGCGTACTTAGTTTATGGAGTATAAATTAAAGTATGGAAATGATGATTCCCAATAAAATACATATTTGTAACTTTTTATTCAGTGCAAAAATATTTACACAGTCGTTATGAGAGCGATAAAGAATTTAAGTTGCCACACAACGCAAAGCTATTTTTTATGCTAGATAAAATAATTGCACTTCGGTATATGATTTTCAGGTCTTGAAGTCGACTGTATTCCCTTAACTTGGAATTTTAATATTATACTTACATAATTCTAAACTTTCTGTATATCCATATATATACCAATAATCCGAAGAATTCCATTTAGATATAAGTTTAAATTATTTTCATTAATATACACGTGAAAGAAAACACAGACCTGTGGTTGAATGTTCTAATTGCAAAAATCATTTTTCTAATTTTTTTTCTCTCATATTGGTTAGAGTTCATTTATACATAATCATAACACACACACATATATATATATATATATATATATATATATATATATATATATATATATATATGTATATAAGAACTCTAATATTAGCTTTCAATTAAATTAACAATTTTCCATTGCTTTGGCACCCCCTGATCCCCTCCAATATACGTCCATGGGTCTACAACTTTGTAATTGTCATTTTCACTTTATCTCATTTTGTTGTTGAATTTGTAATCCTAACTTTAAAATTATCCTTTAAGGGCGCTGCATTCACTTTTATTCGATCGGGTATGGTAACTTTACTAATCACACTCATGGGTATTTCCTTACCATGTTGTTTGGTGCTTAAGGAATTTCCTAGGAACATGGCAGGAAGTATATTCCAAACAACGTCGTATATGTATCCGTGCAGAGTAGTTCCCATACGTACCAGGATTATAAAATTTTTGTGAGTCTAAAGACCAGAGCGGGAATTGTTCGGGGTTATGTTGTTTTAACACTTCTACGGAATCGCCCTAAAAAATACGGATTTGCGTGTCTAGACATTCTATTATTAAGAGATTTATTTGTTTAGAAAACATTGTTTCAATGCAATTTCCAATGAGTTTAAATCAGTAAAACTTTTAATGACCAGGCAATAATTATAACTCCATTTGACAAAATACGTTAAGTGGAAAAATTAGAATAAGCAGTGCAGGAGGTAATGGTCTGGCAAGGGTAGACAGTAATTAACAGCAATACCTTATGCTACAAATAGCAAATTCCTTTCTTAGTTATTCTGACAAATTTCAACATTATTTATTGTCAATGGATGTTACCCTCAGAAGTCGAAGTTAAACCAAATCATCTGTAAGGACGCTAGCTCCTTGCTGGGATTTCAAATAAATACTTGGTTCGTTATAAATATGGTAGGAATATCATTTGCAGTAGCCTAAATTGAACTTCTTTTGTTATGTAGTTTGATGCTATATTTTCATATCTGTCTTCGTGCTTTTACCCCACTGTATATGCTCAGTTTTATTATGTGCTGTTAGTAAAGTAGATATATTTCGTTAAACTGAAGGTATAAACATGCTAAAAACCGCCAAATTCTGGTTTTGATACTAGATCAGGATGTACAGAACCGTTTTGAACTTCACTTTAATCGCTGAATTTTACCTTAAAAACATGATAAAATACAAACTCAATATTAACAAAATTGCTTAATAACCAACTTCGGGAGTTTAACTTCAGATGTATAAAATCTATGAATTTGATTTGAGGTAACAACATTATTTTCAAGTAATTTTCAAATCACATTGAAAAATTATAAGTCTTACATAAAGAGGGAATTCTGAGAAAATGATTTAGAATTATTTTACGCTTCCATTTGCATAGAATCTTGGTTACCATACTTGATTTATGGAGTATAAAAATATAAAGAAAATAGTAAATAAAATAAATATTCAGACAGCTCATTGCTGGTGATTTGAATAGATACTTGTTTTCTTGCGAATATCGTGCTAGTAGTTCTAAAACCAGTAGTCTAAGTTGAACCTGTATTGCTGTTTTCCATAATTTACTGCGAGATACACACATACATATTATCATGCTTCTTTCCTGTTGCAAACTTTCAGATTTATGGCATAAGTGCTGCCATCAAAGCAGATATATTTCTTAAACTGTCGCCATACTATATATCAACTATGTTGTCAACATCGAATTTATTTTGTATCATAATTTCCAGTAGGACACCGATTGTTATTAAATTCAATAAAATCAGTGTTTAACGTTTAAGCGATTTCCAGAATTAAGTAGAATTTAGACAAACACTTGAATATATATTTGGTATCATTTCCAATAAGTAGCGGGTATTTTTGTGTGTGCAATTAAACTCAATTTAATTCAATTTTGGAAAAATGGGAAGAGAAAATGAATTGGAGTCTGAAGGGAAAGTATGTACTGTTAACATCAAATATTTTAATATTAGATCAATTACTACTTGGCTTTATATTTATGGAATTAACCCTTCATGTTACTGAAACCAAAAATATGGCCCCATAAGAATAGTAACAGTAGTACAAAAGCAACACTTACTCAAACATTTTCCAGGAACAATATTGCTTTCTAAAATAGCCGTAAAACATTTTCTAAAACGATTTAAACCGTCTCAATGTTTTCTTATCGTTTAGGTTTTTATCCGTCCACAGAATATTAAATCGATTTTTAACTATACGTAATCTATATTTTTAGTCTGTGGTATTGAGGAATCTTTAGTTTAAACATTTTATCTTATTAAATTTTTCTTTAAAATATTTTATGGTATTCAAAAGTAAAATGTTTTCTAAAGATTAAAAACTATGTTTTTTTTTACTTTCTTCAAAATCTGAATATGTTTTTTTATATTTAATTATTTTTATCTACCGTCATGGATTTCCTTAAACGTCAAAAAGAAAAAAAAAACTAAGCACCGTTTCTAACACTTTACAACAAAGTTGATAAGTGTTTATGACTTTGTTCATTCTGCCTGTCTGTCTGTCCGTTAGCACAATAACTGCCGTAAAAATGACTTAATCTAAATGAAGTTTTAGTATGTTGTTCAGACGGTCTGTAGTACCTTTGGGACGCATTGAATATAAAATAAAAATCATTAAACTGGTTCAAATAAAAGAAATAAAGAAGAGCAAATAAAAAACTGAGAAACACTACTCTAGATGTATTGGGATGAATAATTAGGTCAAAAAACATCTATATGCACTAACTGGAATCGACCATTGCTCCAAATTTCTGGCATCAATTCCTTTAAAAATATTACAACATACACTGTAATAAACAGGCTGTTAAAATACATTTCGCTATTTAAAATACTAAATTTGATATTGACAAAGCCTCGAACTTTACATCATAGGAAATTAAACAAATGTGTCAAGTGCTTTATATAAAACATAACAGATCTTCGCCGTATCATCCCCAATAAAATTCTGTTATCGAAAGAGTACATAAATCTGCTAAATAAAACAATATCTTATTTGTCTGACGATACTTTTAATTAGCACGGATACTAACTAGTTTAAGTACTAATGTAACAACAACACAGTGTGACTAACTATATGCCAAATTTCCTATTTTTTAGAGATTTAGCAACGTCATTCAATACATTCCAAGAAAAACAACAGCAATCAGAATATGGTCCGTATATCAAAAGTAAAATAGAATTGTATAATATGTGTATGAATTGTACCAATCTAGTTAAATATTCACCATATGATTTATCAATAGGGAAAGTTGCTACACAAAATTGTGCTAGGTAATTACAAATTGTGGTGACACATACTGTCAATAAAGACACAAATAACGAAGACTTAATACTTAGTGAACATTGACACCTAAAACGATGGGGGCGCGGTAGCCCATTGGTTAGCGCGCTGGAGTTGCACTCGGTAGGCCCGGGTTCGATTCCAGCCACTGCCAAAACTGCCGCCGTGTTCATGCGGAGTACGAACACGTTAAACATGTGGGTCCGAAAGTCCTTCCGAGAGGTTGGTGGTAGGGGAAGGAGGGTACGGTCCCTGTGGATGTCTCCCCCACTGGGTTCCGGTCTAAATTGGGAGGCACTTCCCGACCGTCTAAACAGTTACCTTACACCTTTTTGGTAGGTCGGACGGTCTGGGTTTCAACAACAACAACCTCAAACGATGGGCAAATTCCAAGAAAAAATGTGAAAAGTGCACAGCAATTCACCGAAATCGAGATGGTTGGTGTGTTGTTGTTGTTTAGACCCAGTCCGTCCGACCAACCAGAAAGGTGTAAGATAACCGTTTGGACGGCCGGGAAGTGCCACCCAATTTAGACCGGAACCCAGTGGGGGAGGCATCCACAGGGACCGTACCCTCCTTCCCCTACCACCAACCTCTCGGAAGGACTTACGGATCCACATGTTTAACGTGATCGTACTCCGCTTGAACACGGCGGCAGTTGTGGCAGCGTGCAAATCTAACGCGCAAACCACCGGGCTACCGCGCCCGAAATGTGCCGACAGCACGCGGTGTTCCCAGGTGGTCGCCCACCCAAGTACTAACTGCGCCCGATGCTGCTTGACTTTGGTGATCTAACGAGAACCGGTGTTTTCAGCACGGCAGGGCCGTTGACCACAAGATATGGTTGATGTGTGGCATCCCAACCTCGACCCCCTAAAATAGGAACAGAGAGAGTTAATGTGTCATGAACATTAAATAAATTTATAACTGTCGAACTTTGTTGAGGAATCGACAGTGGACAAGCCATGGTCACGGTTAGTGGAGACATATGACATTACCGTATCTTGAACATAAAGATCATTTATTACAAAATTTATGACGATCATTTTATGACAAAATCATTACGATTTATTATGAAACGCGGATTTTCTCATCCAGCGAGGTCCTCGGCGAATAAGGCTGAGCTTGTCAATTCCAATCAGAAACCAAAGCTTGAGGCTGGTTAATAGACCGAAAAATATCCCAACCAATTTGCAGCGAGGGTCTAAATGTTGATCTTACTTCCAACATGGGTCAGAATTTTTTATCAGGGAACTTGCTTGCATACTAACTTTTGTCATCAGAACGTGAAATGGATGCATTGGTCCAAATAAGTGCATAAAGAATCTGCGATGCCGAAGAGCGGTGAATTCCTCCACGCAGTACCTTACACTGGTGATATGTCATTTCTCAGCGACATCAGTGTGATAAAATTCTGGTGAGCTTTTTAAGTTATCTATCCCTACTTGTTAATATTCATAAATGTCCTCTTTTTTTTCTTTCTGGACACGCTGAACAAATATTTACTGAGAACATTAATGTCTTTTAACAACCATTTGAACAATTAAAAATGCATACTTATGTAGTAATTGCATATGTGATTTTATAATTAATTTTAACTTGTAAATAAAATATATGCATTTCAAGCCTTAAAACCAGAAAATTTGGCTCATATGAATGCTTGAAATTCCATGACTATTTTTTTTGCTTGTGTGTGTATACCTTTCAGCCGCCAACAGGTAAGTGGATTTATCAACGTCACAGTAAAAAATTTTCTGTTTTTAGTCATCTAACAAAATAGAAGAGAAGTGAAAAGCGTATTCTTAGCAAACGCTTCGTCTAAGTGTGCATAACTTTTTATAAAAGTGCTCAGTTCAATTTTTTCGGTAAAAAGTAGTTCCATCCAAAATGTTGAGTTTTGTGAGCAAATCATGTTTAATTCCACTCATGTAGTCACTCACTCTATTGTAATGGGTATTGAATGAGAGGGGGGGGGTCTCACACATATTAATAATAGCATAAATATTGTTACGTATGCATAAAATACCATTACGATGTATTAGGTATCCCAGAGCAAAAAACAACGTTTTCCGTATTTGGTACAGAACATGTATTTTAATTGAAAAAATCATCTATTCAGAGGTTTGGGACGCTTTATCTTGGCAAATAATTTGACGAAATATCGTCGTAAAAGTTGACGATATTTGACGAGAATTGAATTTTGCGATTTTGGTAACGAATTCCAGAAGTTTCGAAGCATTTTCAAAGATCTTTGCAGAGATGGGAATATAGGCTGGTCAGAGTTCAGTAAGAAATATTTAGCCAGACGCCAGCCAAAATAAATTGTGAATTGTGTCTCCAAATTACAATCTTCTGTTTCGTAAACTAGTTTTTTAATTGGGGGTTTCTTATATATGGCAACTGCATTGGGACCTTGCGGGATAGCTGTTTATTGCTGTGTATTAGTTACGTAGTTCAAAAAGTTATTTTCTGTATTAGAAGTTATTTAGCTTTTTAAAGACCTTTCCACAGATAGAAATATAAGCAGGACAGCGTTCAGTAAAAAATATTTCATGTGACGCGAACCAATGCGATTTGTGAGTACATCCGTGTCTCGAGATATAATCTTTTGTTTTGTAAACTTTTTTTTGATTGCTGTTTAAGTGTACACGGTAGCTGTTTTGTGAACCTAAGAGAAGGCTGTTTATACTGTTTATTTGCTGTATATTGTTCCTGCTTATGTTTAAATAGTGCTTTACATAAAACGGTTAGTTTTCCAGAAATTCTAACTCATTCTTGTATTCTCAGAAGACACCTTTGGTTCCAGAGACTACGTCGTAATAATGTACTAATAGTTCAGCTGGTTTTTTTTATTTTGTATAGAATATGAATTTAAAAGTTCATCTAATTTCCTTGCTGAATGGAAATAATTGGAAGGATTTTGTGTAAGGGTGGATAAATTTTTTTTATAAATAATTAAAATTTTATAATTACTGTTGTTATTTCTTATTTTCGAAACATTATGCACATTTCCAAATATAGATAATTCTTTTAAGAACGTGAAAATTGCGTAGGATTGTACGCAAACATTAAATATTTGAAATAGTAAATTAAATATTTAAAATGGTTTAAAAAGATTTAATAAAAATCGGCTGTCGTATAAACACGCTGGATTAACTACTTTGCTAAAAAATGTGATACTTTTCTCTTCAAATAAATTTGTCAAAATATCATCTACATAATACTATTTCTATGAAGGGTTTACATTTGCTCTTTTAATTAATATCTTATCAACCCCTGGTCCTGGAATATCAAAACATGGACTAAATTTTAAGTGGGGATATATCAAGGCTTCCGATATTGAGATAAACTCCCGTGATAATGAGACAAACACACAGACACAGAAATATTTATATAGACATGTTTTATGTTAGTTACAAAATGATACATTATTGTGAACTAAAAATTTTAATCTAATTTCTAACAAATTACTTTGAAAGAAAAACATATATAACGGAATCATTAGTTGAAAGTAGCTCGTAACAATTAAGCCATCAATCTAAAAATAGGAAGGAAGAATAAAAGAAATAGATAAACAAGAAAGAATTATTTAACCGTGTGCCAGTAAACGCAATTTAAAATTATATACATTATGGTTTCTTTATTTGTTCTGTACCTCGTGTTGTTAAAACATTCTGAACAGTATGTTACACAAAGTTGCTTCTTTTAAGTAAACTAAAGCATAGCTAAGTAAACTCAAGTGTAGTTAAAATGATATAAATAATTTATCTATAATGGAGGAATTTTATAAAGTATGCTTTAGTATGAAATTAATACAGATTTAAAGCAGCATTTGCAAATGAAAACAGTGTTATTGACTTACTACTTGTATAGTTCTTCGTAGTATGGAATGTATAATGTAAAGAAACTTAATTCACAATTTGAGGTGAATTTTTACTTTCTCATACTACGTAATATAGTATAGTGAAAGTGTTGTTCTCACCGAAATTTTGGAATTCAATATATGTAATATATGTTTCAATATATGCTTCAGAACCTTCAATATGTGTTTCATGACCTTCAAATCCAATATATACTTTAGGACCTTCAATACGTGTTTCATGACCTTCAATTCCAACATATGCTTCAGGACCTTCAATATGTGTTTTATGACCTTCAATTCCAATCTATGCTTCAGGACCTTCTGAGCACGTTTTGATAATTTTTGGAGTCATGTAAGTCTGCCTGTGGTCGCTTCAATGTATATCGATAACTGACATAAATAATAATGGATTTCCACAAAACTTTATATTCGGCTTTGTTATTGAAAAATCTAGAACTTGATACAGTATTTTAAATTTGGGAGGAAATTATTCCACATTTTATAATTTTCTAACATAGCAGAATAGGACACAATTTGACATAATCATGCATAAAATGGGTTATTTATGGTTCTATGATCATAAGACTTCATAGTTTTAATCATTGTTGTAAAAAATAGCTGTGATACTTGTTTTGTGTTCGTGACGTCATTAATCCTCTCCAGCCGGCAATTTATCCCCCAGGGGTTACATTGCCAAATATGGTATCAATCGAGATATTTTTTCAAGCCGTTTAAATTGAAGGGTAACACGCTATAATTACAGTCATTTGAACCAATAAAACCGGATTTTCAAAAAACGTCCTAGAAAATTAATAAAAAAAATCACAAGGTACTTAAATGGATTCTGGTATGAGAAAGTCGAGTTGATCCTCAGTCCAGTTAATTAATATTTTGAGTCTTTCTGTTCAAATTTCATACTAATTGTCACAAAAAGGAATGAGTTCTCCGGTGCTGAGATAATAAACAGACAGACAGAAGTACAACTTGTAAATTTATTTATGTATATATGATAACAATAGACAACCTTCCTGATGTTCTTATTAGGAGGAGAAAAAAATAGATTTTTACTTTCTTATAGTAGTACTGAATATAGTATAGAGAAAGTAATGTTTTCACGGAAATATTCGATTTCGATATTTTGATACCAATATATATATATATATAAATATATATATACATATATATATATATATATATATATATATATATATATATATATATATATATATAAATATATATATATATGTATATACATATATATATATATGTATATATATATATATATATATATATATAATATATATATATAATATATACATATATATATATTTATAACTGTTACTAGTGGTCATAATTCATACTCTACCACTGCTAGTAAATTATTACTAAATTATTTAAATGTACTAAATAGCAATTTACGAGATTCTGGTGATAGCTACATTATTCTAAATAACAGTAAGGAATTAAAAAATAAATTAAAAACGCATGGTAAAATAATAGGATTTCAAACTTTTGATTTTAAAGATCTATTTAATAATATTAAGATCACTGATCTATATGATGTCATTTTAGCTTTATATAATGCTTATATTACTAAACATTCTAATCTTACAAAATTTACCAATTTTCCTAAGCTTCTCCATTTTGTTCTTTTCAATAATTATATCTTTCAAGGTAATAAATTATACTTACAAGTCTCAGGTGTTCCACAAGGTGGCTGTAGTAGCAGTATGTTAGCTAATTTATACCTATATCATTATGAAAAATTCTTTACTTCAACTGATTATAAAATTTATAGATATGTAGATGATCTGATTTGTCTTGTATTTACTGATAACTATGTCATAGATATAGATTTCTATCCGGATAATTTGGAATTAATACCTAATGAAACTTCTATTAGTAATAATGTTTATTATTTGGATTTAA